>JAQGBZ010000386.1:0-56503 GCA_034687125.1 Neelides folsomi
CTTTAGCGTCATATCAAGATTTGAATGTCTCATATTGCCTCAAGCAATATGAACGTATGTTATTTACATGACATCGAGATTATCTTTTACTCCGCTCAGAAAAAAATTATAGAGGAAATGTTCAAAACGGTATAAAGGGTATTTAGAGAAATTCAAATATTGATATGACGCTAAAGTCCCGAAGTGCAAGGCTAGGTTGGTTTTGGGAGTGTGTATGTACTCTCGTTGGAAAGTTGAAATCCCGCTTTTTTTCTTCTATTTAAATTTGTATAGCGCTATAACAAAAGGCTGGATTTCAACTTTAACCTTTCCTACGAGAGTACATGTATTTGTTTTGGTATAATTGTCATGTAGGGATAACTAACGAGCTAATGACATTTATCACACTATTTACTTATCTCGAATAAGTATTTTTAACGAATGCTAATATTGTCGTTTAACGATTGTTCATTTAATTCATTTACCTATATACTTTAAAGAAATCAAATACTTATACTTTATAGTATTTTGTTATAAAAATGATATAATAAAACATTAAAAATAACAATTATAAAGCTTTTAAATCAGTAATTTTTGATCTCTCTTGACTGATGTACCTTATTTTAATTTACGATTACAACCCTAAACTCATTATTAAAATAAATCTTATATGCTACTATGCTACTTTAAGTAAGTATGTCTCTATTTCTAGTAAAGTTTTTTTGATAATTGACCATGTAGTAGAAAAGTCCATGAAATCTCCATTCATGTTGATAAAATCGAGGTGGTGGATCTTGATTAGTAGTTCTTGTTTCCGCATTGATCCTTCATCGTGTCTTTAACAAAGATTTTATTTTTAATCTCAAATTGATGACCAATGTTAAGTAATAATGAAAAGAATGAAAACATACCGTTATTGGTGATTAATGAAAAATGAAAAATCAACGAAGAGAAGGTTGAAATAATAACAAAAAAACAGTTTTGGAATGAAACAAGCCATTAGATAAAAGACGAAATCATGTTCCTGTAGCTTATTAAAATGATAAGAAACAAAACATGCATTCAAATGAAATAAAAGCGATTAAAGTTTATTGTCAATGTTGTAAAATCGAATTAAAACAAAAATAAATAAACGTTAGAGTCTAAAAGTGATGTGTTGGGATGAACCATTTGTTTTCATACCGCTTGATCCCCCAGAAGGTGGAGAAGAACTCCAATCAGCGGCTGGAATGCTTGATGTATAATGACGCGAAGAAGTTTTATTGAAAATTGGCAAAAGTTCATTTGCTTCATTGACAAGAGCCTTAAAATTATAAAATCAAGATATTAATTACTAATTTTATTTAAATCGCATGTAGAATATATGGAGAATTTTATGGTGGTTTATTCACAATCATACCTTTAGAAATATTACAGCATCAGTTCCGTATCCATCATAAGAATTGACTATCAAATCCCCTTGGAAGTATCTCGCATAGAGCCGAGACAGTGGAAGACCATAACCATACCCTATAATTGAAACCATATTTAAATATTTATAAATAAAGTAATGCATAATCGATAATTAATCATTGAGAACAATAATGCTTTGTAGAATATATAATAAAAGTTGATTTAACCTGCAAAAGGTACTGATTCGTGAGGTGAAGCAGGAGGCTGGGGTGCCGTTGAGTACATGTACTGGAATAAGGCGTCAGCGTTCCTTCTTGGAATGCCACCCCCGCGATCGCTTATCTGTAGATGCATAATAAGTTAATTTAGTCAATTAAGAAATTGTTTAAGAAATTAGAATGAGTTAGTGAGGTATTGAGGAATTTTTGGCAACAAGTCAAATAGAGGTTATCGCACTTCGGCATATGAGGATTTGTTTTGTTTGGTTATACTAAATTTATTTTAAATTACTTTGATTGTAATGTCGTCGCCTCCTTTAACGACTAGAGTTTCGACAGGTGGATAACTGGGATAAGCTGTCCCATGATGTTCAACCACAGCCCTCATCGCATTCTTGAAGAGTTCGAATACCATGTGGTAGAGATGTGAAGGAACGTAAACAAGCTGAATTGGTTCACCAGGAGTAATTTCTACATATAAACATAAAGGAATCAATTATCGTGCATCTTAATAATTGCCTAATAAATTATTCATGTGCATAATTAAAAATGTCTATAAAAAACCCTAAATCTTTATTCATATAGTATATACTTTTTTAGTTAATGTTTAAAAGCCACTTAAATCCCACTTCCTACAACTTGCCAATAAGTTATGTACATGAGAAACGCACATGGATAAATAATTGGATATTTTGATATGTTAGAATATTAAATTACAAACCATTGTGCTCCTTTATTAACAGTTCTGGAGCTGCGAGATAGTATTGATCGCAGAGGAACCGTGCATTTTCATACGCATCTCGAATAACATTCGTTACATTGCAGTTAGGATCGATGCCTCCAATGTGTCTGCTTTTGATGTTTGCAGCAGCAGCTTGTACAGTTTCCAGATCTTTTCCAAATAGTAGAGCTGAAAGTGACAATTTGGTTAAACCAACAAGTTAATTGAATAACTCTTTCGCTCCAATTTCTTCTTCAATTACTGTGTTGGTTAATGAGCATCCGAATGGAAATCCGAGACATGTAGAAACGGTCGAGAAAATATTGAATGCTATGTTCAACTGCCAAGTCCACCGGGTGAGACTCTTTCAGTTCAAGCACACCTTGGGCCATTGTCTGCACAACATCGCTGTGCCGATTTCGGATCTTCATTAAAGTTTCGACAAACCTTTGCAAATAAACATCGTTAATTATTTGTAAAAACCAACAAGTTAAAAAATGAAGTTTACTTAATATTTCACTCTTTAACTAAATACAAGTGATATGTTTACAAAATGTGTCTGTTTCACTATTTTAAAATGAGAAATATAAAAAATAAATGATAAGATTTCATACACTTGTGTACATATTTGACTTACTTTGCAAGAATGACTTGATCATCTGGAGGTTTATCTTCGAATTCGAGGATTTCTTTGAAGCTCATGGCATACCAATTTTGAACCAAAGAAACACTTGGCATTCGTTGAAGATTTGAAGGTAGAAGATTGATCTCTTTCATTATGTTGGCTAACCGAACAGGGAGTTCTTTTTTCAAAAACATAAATGATGTTTTCTCGCATGCTTTCCTTCCTGTAAAGAAAGCAATTAATACATAATAAATTAAACAAAGGGAAGTATGAAGTATGTCAAGTGGCAATTAAATTACAACATGCGTCAATATTTAAATAGAGCGTGACATGGTCTAGTTTACAATCGTTTTTGTCATTTTTGAAGAGAAATGACATTTTATTAGTAATGTAACAAACATGGAGCAAATAAACAAGAATATTTATTTGAATGAATTGAATCGTGTCAACTAACCAAAGTCGATGAATTTTTTAATTGACAAGGGAGAAGGATTAAATTGAGAATATGTGTCCAACATCTTCCCCAACTTCATTAAAGTCTGTGTTATCCTCATCTTGCTCACAAATAATGGAAACTGAAAAAAGAATTAATTTTATAAATTTAAGTCATGGATTAAATATATTCATTTGTATTAAAATAACTTGTTTGGAATAGCTTATAAACTTATAACAATAGTCGGCCAGATTATAAAAATAATTACGAGTTCAATGACTTATTAATTACTTTACAATCTCTTATGTAATATAACGAAAATGTAAACAATACAAGTTAGAAAGTATGATCATATTTACCGATTTATTTAGTATAATTTCCTAATAAAGTTTTCAGCACTTTTATCCAACTTCCCTAATATTATAAAGATTAGAGATACAGTATTCGTATAGAATTCGAGTCCTTCGATGGAAGACCTTGGTGAGAGAAATCATGAGAAGCAGATTTCGAAATTCCAAATTCCAAATCCAATTACTTAATAATATTTAAGAATATTTTAAACCAGTTAAATGACTCCGCCAGACTTGTCTTTCTCTCGATATATAAAAGGAAATGGAAATCTTTTCTAACAATACCTATCCTAAATTACATTTAAATATTATTAACTGATTAAAAGGAGAGGAGGAGGGAAGGGACGTCTGACGATGGGAATACGCGAATTGACTGAGGAGCCTTGCATTCACTTGGAATATATCAATTACACATTCGCTGGCTCAAGGTTGATAAATAGACACATTCCACTCAACCACGGAGAACACTCCAACTTTATAAACTCCTTTTCCACTCGTACTCTTTATTTATACTTCAAATATTATGCATTAGTAGTAATAGGTATTGCACGAGTATATAAAATATGCCTTTTACCTTTTGTACCAGTTGTTATTCGTCAACTAACCGCATCTTATGATAACTGTTATTCAAATTATTTAGATTTAATTGTTAATGTTTAATGCACAACGGCACTACTCTCAACTCTACTCATGTATACAAATATTTATGTCGGTCGTTGAATGTACAATTAGAATGTACATAAACTGCGTACCTACTAGAACATAACTAAAGGCGAATATAAAATTATCACTTTTAAAATTAGGTAGAATATGAAAACGTTGTTTATGCTTGGGTTTGAACTTTGAAGTTAAAAAGTGAAGACGAGTCAGTAAAATTGAATCTCTTTCTCGTTATATCAATATCGAGAAGTTGAAGACTATCATTTACTGATACTTTATTTAGCCAAAGGCTAAGATTTTTATGGCGCGTATGAAAATAACGTTTAGGTAAACATGCTTTCAGGTTCATTTGATTGATCTTATAACCTTCGAAGTTTTCTGCACTCTATTAAGATTAGAGTTTTCACCTTAAGAGGTCATACTGATAAAATGGTGAAATCCTGGTAATTTGACCCCTTGTCATGGGTCGGCAATTAACTTTGAGAAAATGGCAATATTTTGAACTTGTGCAGAGGTGAGAAGATGCTTATGAGCTACTAATTTATCAACCTGTCCAATGTTAATTTATAATCTAAAATATGATTGCAGCATAAACTTGTAAACACTTAAAATCAACACACCGCACCTACGAATACTTATGTTGGTTGCCTTTACTTTCTTTATGCTTATGTATTATGAATGTAATGTAATATTCAAACAATTACGCATTGCTGAATATTATTTAATTGTATGTTCTTATTTGCATACTTTGAAATACTGATATCAACATTCAATAATTGATTGAAATATACTTAAATGTTTAATTTGCGATATTTACACATCTCCGTACTACTTTTATAATAATTATTCATGTTAATATGTTAAATGTATTAGATTTGACATTTTGTTAAGGGTCAATTGGAGGAAAGTCAATTTTAAAATGCTGACACAATAATTGTGCGAAATATCATTCGAAAAATCATTGTGCGAAATAAAGTCAGAATTTCGAAGAGATTTTCGATAGTACAGGGTGGACCATATCTTGAGGAGTATTTTTAATCGAATATAACTTTAAGATACTTAATGATAAAAAACTATTAAGATGACCAATAGATGGGCAATGAAGTTTAATTTTATACTACATGATATATAAGGTATATACAATATGATTTTAAAGAAATTTGGTTTGTGAATAAAAAAATTATTCCGGATTAAAAATACTCCTCAAGATATGGTCCACCCTGTAAATTATTATAATTTCTTGATGATGAAGTAGTTTTATTGTTGTTTATATTTATAAAAACAGAAACACTATAACTTTTTAACTAAATTAATGCTAGATTAAATATTTGTAAATATTACAATTTTCAATGTAAATATTTCTCCTAATTTGACAATCTCATAATTCAACGTTAGAAGAGCTGATAAAATTGCAGGGCATTGTTCACATATACTAATAGGTCTTAATCGATAAATTATTACTTTTATGGTTTAATTTACCTACATAAATATTTAGATCACACGAATGAATGAAAACGCGTTTAAACTGAAGGCTGCCTTAAACATGTCAGAGTATCAACCACCATTATATAGAATAATTTTAAAGACTCGAAGATATGTAATAAAGTTATATCCAGAGTATAATATACGAGAGTGTTATTATTTTAGGAAAGATTAGAGAAAGGCTTTTTATGATCTCAAAATCATTGTATTCGATATATTAAATCACCTAGAAGTAATATATTTTTTGTTTCTTGAATGAATTAAATATTTTAGTATCATTTCATTATTACTCGTGGAAGTGATCGGAATGGATAAAGGTAATAATTCTATGAACATAACTTCACCTAACTATCCTTTCCAATTGTAAGTTATCGATATTATTATACATTTTATTCTCAGAATTGTTGATTATTAATATTATACACATTTCAATTAATAGTCGAAGTAAATCATAATAGAAATATCTGACAAATTGACTTTTAAGAACTTTCTCGTTAAGAATATAATTGATTCTAACATTAAGGAAGATAATTGGATCAACCATTGTTGGACCATTTATGCTACGCGAAGGAGCTGATCAAGAACTATGCGAGCGACAACAATTAAGGGCTTTTCTTTAATACATCTATAGGTCAGTTTTCTTATAACCACAAATGATAATAATAATAACAATTAAGATAATTTTTTTCTAAATTCGTACTCATACTTAAAATACAGATTTATATATTTAAAGTTCGATCATTGATCAAAATGATCATGATACATATAAAGGCTTTGCATGTATTTCATAGGAGCTCATAACATACTAATAATCATTCAAATCAACCAAGTGTGGGGAAATTTTCCTCGTTAATGTTTGGTGCAACTGTTGGCTTCTTCGGACGCGATGAAACTAAAAAATAAATAATTTTTAAATAAGATTTATTTTTAATGATAAACTTTACATATAAGAAATAGTAATTATAACAAATAAAAGAAAATTACCAGAACTCGATGAAGTAGAAGAACCTCCGGATCTTTTCCAAGGGGGTACATAGGCTCCACCAGTAGCACCACCACCACCACTTGGGGTTGAAGGAGTTCTCTCACTTCTTTCCATTGGAGGCAAAGCAGGTTCGGGCATCTTGGTATTTTCACTTCCAGCCCCTTCCATTTGTTTCCTCTGAGAAGGAGGAATGTACTTCTTTGGGACGGAGTCGTCTGATGGTGGCCTCACTGGTTCGACTACTTTAACTTCCTCCACTTCTTCCACTAGATGAGTCTTAACGATCTCATTAATGGTCTTCGGAGGAGCAGGTTCCTGTTGAACCTCAGGGATCTCAACGTCTGGAGTTTCAGCTTCCGTCTTTTTTGGTTGAGCTTTCTTGGACCATGGTCCTTCACGAGCAAGAGCTTCTTGCTCCTCTCTCCCTTCGACGTCCTTGGCCCCAATCTCCTCTTCATCTTCAAGCACCATGTCGTGAATTTTGAGTCCTGTGTAGTCTGGCTTCTCTTCCACAAGTTCCTTCCATTCATCGTCATCGGCTTGAGACTAATAAAGAAATATTATATTAATTCAAATTATTTCTAAATACATAAGTTGTTCAGTCATCGAAGTTAATTAATTGGCTGAGCTAATCCTTTACAAATAGCTTATAGAAAATTGTTCACGTAAATATAAATAATCACAAAATTGTAAAAATTATTATACAAGCATTATTTCCTAAAGATTATAGGGTCAATTAATTATAGGGTAAATGCTCTTACCCGGTACTCGTTGACCGGTGCAGCGGGTTCTCCAGCTTCCAGAGGTGGAGAGACGTAGTTTTCCGCCTTTTTCCTCTCTTTCGCCTTCGTCTCGAGAATCTTGGCTACATCGTCGACGGTCTCAAACTTCTTCCCCTTCGTTTTCTTCTTGTCCCTCTTCGCGAAGAAGTCATCCAAATTGTTATCGGCCATCTTTACTTCTCACTGCCTTCCTCGTCGACTTTCTCGAGAGTTCCTCCGTTTTGGATCTGGAAACAGATGGGTCAGAAGGGTCTAGGATTGAGTCAGGGGGTACAGGGAATTTAAACTGATAACTCACCGATTCCGCGGACGGAAAGCCGACAGCGAATAACTCCGGTCTTTGGACCTCGATTGATTCCAATATGTTATCTGCCACTTTCACTGCACGGCCCAAGTCACGAGGCGAGGGATTCGTATTTTCTCTGAGCTCTGAATTGCGAGCGGGAGAGTCGACTGTTGCCGGAGCACCGGATTTAGCTCCAGTAGGGAAGGACAACAATGAGAATTTAGGAGACGGCAACCAAGGATCCACAACTTGACCTCCAGACAATAACCCTCGACATTATTTCATTTTCATCAAAATTTTACATTGTTAGTTTTAATAAGCTTATGAATAAGAAGACAATAACCTTCGGCTCTCATAAACTCTGACATCTACAGAAGGTTCGTGCCAAACAAATATTATTCCCCATCTCTCTTCAAGAGATTGAAGAGATCATTAAGTTTAGATGTCATTAAATGAAGATGGGTTGGTTGGAGATGTCATAGCTTTGAGATAAATATTGTCGTGAGATGGATTCGACAATTTAATTTCCATTAGAATTAGGCGTATATTTCAGGATTGCACAATATGGTGTTTATCACAGTCGAATGTCTAATTTGATAATAAACATTCTTAAACTTAATTCTTGAACTTCTGACTGTAAGTCAATCTCAGACGTTTAATTTTCAATCTAAATTTTATAATCTAAATAAATATAATTATCATTAATTATGAAATTAATTGTGTAATTTTTGCTTTGCAGGCAAGTTAGTCTTCTGACAGAAACAATGGCTGATTATGAAGATACAGGAGAAATCGAAAGCCACACATCGTCAGCTCAATTAATTAACATTCAGCGTGGGAGTGAATGTTTAATTCCTGTTAATTCCCGAAGTCCGTCCGAATCGAAGGTTAATCAGGATGAAGCAGGTCAACCACAAGGGAATAATCCAGAGTTCAGAGGATCCACCAGCGAAAATAAAAGATCGAAAAGAGCTCCGAAACCTTCAAGTGCACTGCTTGAAGCAAAGAGAAATGCACAAGCACAAGCATTAAAAAAAGGAGTTAAAGAATCCGAAACTCAAATTCTTATAAAAGACCATCTTCAACCTGTATGTTTAAAGCCTTTGTTAAAAATTAAATTTATCCAAAATCGCCAAATTTATGAAATTTTTAGTTAGGTAGTTGTCTCATTCTTCTTTATTGTTTCGAAATTTTAAAGGCCCGTGATTCAAGAAGCAAGAAAAGAGGTGAAACAGGAGTCGTTTATGACCATCGAATGATTGAACATAAGTGCCTTTGGGACCAAGGATATCCTGAAAAGCCTGACAGATATTCAGTGATCATTGAAAGGTTCGTTTAAAATGGAAATGAATTACATAATTTTTAATGGGTTTTTGAAGATTTGATAAATTGTATGGAAAATGATTTATTGAATTTTAAAAAGGTGTGAACAGCTTGGACTTCTCGAAAGATGTTGCAAAATTCCTCCGAGATTTGCAAAAGAAGAGGAAATTCTCCATCACCATACGCAAGAACACGTAGACTTATTGAGAAAGATTTGCAAGGATGCTGTGAGCGAGGAAGGATTAGAAGAGCATTCTTCCAACTATGACGCCATTTACTTTCATCCATCAACGTACGACTTGGCCCTTTTGGCGGCTGGCTGCACCATCGATCTGATAAAGAACATCTTGGATGAGAAGATACAAAATGGAATGGCCATTGTGAGACCCCCTGGGCATCATGCCATGAAAGAAGAATTCTGCGGCTATTGTTATTTCAACAACGTGGCTTTAGCTGCAAAATGGGCTCTTGATAACAATAAAGCAAAGAAAGTTCTTATTGTTGACTTTGATGTTCATCATGGACAGGCCACACAACAGATGTTTTACAACGATCCTAGGTTTATTTTTATAATTTTAATTTATAAGTTTGCATAGCCAATATTTAACATACACACGAGTTTTATTTTTGTTTTGAAATTAATTTTTAGAGTTTTGTACTTTTCAACACATCGATTTGAAAATGGAAAGTTTTGGCCTAATCTTGAAGAATCAAATTTTCATTATATTGGGAGTGGAAACGGTCTTGGGTTTAATGTAAACATTCCGCTCAATGAAATTGGATTAGCAAATGCCGAGTTTCTTTCTATTTGGCATCAAATTCTTTTACCCGTCGCGTACCAAGTAATAATGAATATTAATATTAAAAAACAAAAGCTTTATTCCCGGATCCATATTTATGATTGATTGAATGAATGTTTCACTTTAGTTCAATCCTGATTTGGTCATTGTTTCTGCGGGTTATGATGCAGCTTTGGGTTGTTTCGAGGTATTCGAAATTATTTATCGCACGTGAAGCGAAAATGAGCTTGGTTAGCATGTGGGTTAAAAGTCAATTTTTTGAGTTCTGTGTTGTTTGAATTACGAAAGTGATATTCCCTGGCAGTGTTTTATTGATAATTCACAACAGAAGGGAGTGAAGATTATTTAAATTTTTACAGTTCAATCCAGATATTGTTCTCGTGTCCGCTGGTTTTGATTCTGCGATGGGAGACGATAAAGTCAATTTATAAAAAAATTATTTTTTGTTTTAATCCCACATTTTAACCAAAGTTCAAAGTTTTGATTTCTTTATCATTCATACAGATATTATCATCATAGACCTTAATTGAAATAAACTAATATGGTTATAGGGAGAAATGGAATTGACTCCACAGTGCTACCCTCATCTTATTTGGCCACTAATGAATTTAGCAAATGGAAAGATTGCTGTTATTCTTGAAGGCGGCTATTGTCTTAAATCACTCGCTGAAGGAGCAGCTTTGACTCTTAGAACTTTACTTCATGATCCATGCCCACTCATTCCATCAATTAAATCTCCTTCTGTTTCGTAAGAATCGCAATCGTTTAAAAACATATTCATTTCTCACAATATTAAATCTATTATAATATATTTTATTTTATTTATTAATAAAAATATTTATTCAGAGTTGTAGAGAGTATTTTGAATGCAACTTATATGCTAAAGCCATTTTGGAGCCATTTGATCGGCGAGAAGGTTGTGAAGAAAAAAGATCCAAATAAGAACTTTGATGATTCTGTTGAACCACACGGAGTTTACATGCCACAAGTAGAATTCGAATGGAACGAACCAAAACAGAACAAGTTTCTCACCAGAAATTGTTATCCCATCCAATCTCGTGAGACATGGCAAGCTCTTGATGAAAGACTCGACCGACTCATTTTAAACACTAATTTGAATATGAACCGAGCTAGAGTTGGACTTCTCTATGATGATTTGATGCTCAAACATCGAAACGTTACAGAGCCGTAATTAATAATTTATTTAAATTATAATGTTTAATGATTCTAATTTAATTGAAATAGCTAACCCATTTTAAACTTTAAACAGAGGTCATCCTGAGCGTCCTGATCGAATCTCTAATATTTTTGCTTGCCACGGAGATTTCGGCCTTGTTGAGAGATGTGTTCGAGTTTCATCAAGAGTTGCAACTGAAAACGAGCTTCTCCTCGTTCATACCAAGGAACACATTGATAACATGAGCCATACAAGAAATATGTCGAAGGGCGAATTGGAAAAATTAAAGGGAAATTTCAATTCTGTGTTCTTTAACAGTGATTCTTATCAAACAGCATTAGTTTCTGCTGGATCTGTTCTTCAAGTAATTTTAAAACGAGTTTAAAATCAAGAAATTCAATATTAAAATCTCTGGATTTTTATCTAATTAAATTCCATTTATTAAAGGTTGTCGATAGTGTGATGAATGGTCAAACTCAATCTGGTGTCGCAATTGTCAGACCACCGGGACATCATGCAGAAGAAGACGAACCCTGTGGATTTTGCATTTTCAACAATGTGGCAGTGGCAGCAAAATACGCCCTTGAAGCTCATGGCTTGAACCGAATTTTGATCGTTGATTGGGACGTGCATCATGGAAATGGGATCCAGAGAATGTTCCAAGATGATCCAAGAGTTCTTTACTTTTCCATTCATCGATTTGATGATGGGAGTTTCTTCCCTTGCTCTGAAGATGCAAATTATCATTTTGTTGGGAAAGGAAGGGGAGAAGGCTTTAATGTCAACGTTCCGTGGAATCGTCGTGGAATGGGAGACACTGAGTATTTGGCAGTTTTTACTAATATTCTTCTTCCAATTGCATATGAATATAACCCCGAACTAGTCCTTGTATCGGCTGGATTTGATGCTGCTAAAGGGGATCCATTAGGAGGTAGAATTTTTATATTTTGTTAAATATATTTGTAGATTACAGTGGGTCATCGATTGCATTCGGAACACTTTTGATATCTTAATAAATTTACTCCTTATTATGCAAATATTTACAGACAAATACCATCTATTCAATAAAATTAAATTTCTACTTGGGTTAAATATCATGGGAAAGATTTTTAATTCTCAATTAGATGGGATGGGATAGGCGTTTTTAATTTTGAATCTCTTATACTAAATAATCCAAGTTAAAGAAAGATATTGGATAATTGACAATTGCGATAATGAGAAATCAAATTAGATCAAGAAAATATGGTAAAATATGCTACCAATAGTGCAAACTCCTAGAAATGTTAACCAAAATGCCATCAGGAAGGAGAAACTTTTACCTCCATGTTTAAATCGAAAAATTTTTGATATGTTGATAGAGAAAGTGTCTAACGTGTGTATTATGCACTGGGAAGAAGGCTTAACCTTATTTACATGCATACAGAAAATACAAATTAGATTAACAATAGAAAACTTAAATAAAGTAACGTTCCGAATGCACTCGATGACCCTGTACAGCTTTACTAAATCATTTAAAATTAAACTTCTCTAAAAAATAATTCAATTTAATATTCTCACAGGTTGTGAACTCACTCCGGAAGGATACGGGCACATGACAAGGCTTTTGATGGGTCTTGCTAATGGAAAAATGGTTGTTGCACTTGAAGGCGGCTACAATTTAATCTCTATTGCCTACTCGATGGTTTTATGCACCAAGGCACTTCTCGGTGATCCGCTGCCTCCCTTGAGTCTTAAGGACGAAATTAGCTCCAGTGCTCTCACGTCTATCCACAATGTCCTCAAGACTCATTCAAAGTATTGGACCACAATCAAGTCTTTCCGAAAAATGTTCCCTTCCCTTGGGCTCATCCAATCTGGATTTTATGAGAGGAAGGGAGAGTCTCAAAGTAAAGGAGGGGACAAACTACACGAATACCTTGATAATACTCCGGATGAGCTGGAAAAGCTCATGGTCAATTTGGACCTAGACAGTAGTAATAAGAGTGAACTGACAAGTACGAGCTTTGAATCCAGTTCCCCGGACGACTTTTATTCAGAAAAGTTACCCGATTGCCCTGACCTCCGACCAACGACCCATGGAGAGGCCTCGTAATTTGGACCAACGTATTTTATTATTTAGGGACCAAAGGGTTATACTTACCTAGTTAAATCTTAAAATAATGAAATTGTAATGTACCTCTTTAACCTTCAATCTTTCACTAATTCTCACAACATAAATACCTCTATTTCATTGTTTATTTTAATGTTAACTCGATATACTCAACCCAAAAATATAAACTGTTATTATTTTAAAATTTAATATGCTATAATCTTAATGTAATAATAAACTGCAAATTAACCAATCATGATTCTTTATTTCACATTTAAAAAACTATTATTGGCATTGATTAATGACTTGAGTTGTAAGTCCATACAAAATTGAACATTTAATTATTATAAAAACTCAAGTTAGGAAAACCAAATAACTTGCAATAAAAATAAAGAAAGTGAAGAAATAAGCCAAAAAGTTAACAAAAAATCCCAGAATGTGAAAAAGCACATCATTGAATTTGAACGTTTTTTCAAAATTTTTATCATATATTTGCGAAGTATTCATGGGCAAGTTTGCAGAAAATTGTTCGAGGCGATATAAACTCAAGCCAATTTCAACCCCAATCAGATTCTTATGTTTTTCTTTTCCAGCATACAATAAGAAATCCCTTGAAGGTTCTTCATTCCAAAATGGTTTAAAATTTATATGATTCCAATAAGTTTTAATTTTCTTGAGCTTCACTCTTTCAAACATCTCTTCAGCTTCATTCCCTATAGAAAAAGGTAAAAGGAGAAAATTGGCTTTGTCAAGCATTTCTTCATTTTCTCTACCGAATCGAAAATGAGTGTCGTAGACTTTAATTAGCCGGCTTATGTCATTTTCCAGGGCTGATAAACTTTTTTGATTTTCTCCGGTGTGAAAAACTCGGATTTTACTGTTCTTTTCGAGTTGTAGTACTTTTTTTGTAAGGGAAAAACTCGAATCGTCCAAACTGTCTTGATAAACAATGGGAGCCATTAATGTTTTCCAAAGAGAAGGAATTACTAACACGAATGTCGGAGGAATCGCCGCCATTTGAGAACAAATGATATCGACTTTAGTCGGATTGAACCTAATAGGAATTAGTTGACTGTACATATCAAGAAAAGCTGTGAGGATTCCTCCTTGACTAACAAACCCCCAATAAATAACTCCAATCAAATTGCACATAAACCAAGCCAGACCTAATTTAGGATTAAAATGAGAAACTAAAGGAATTTTCTGACCATGCATGTAAATTAATGGAAAAATGAGTGGAACGAGTTCAAAGGCACTTTCTCCCTTCATCAATAACAAGGGAATAAAAAGCGAGCAATTAAGAAACATCCATTGAGAATCCAATTTAGGCTTATTTTTCCAATCACAAGTGGCAATGAGATAAATCTCTCTTACAAAAGAAACAACTCCCATTCCTCCAATAACGTTAAAAATTAGGAAAAAATACCCAAGGGTCTTGGCAGTATTGAAAATGTCAAAATATTTTCTCTTCATTACAAAGTAGTTAGCAGGAGTGAAGACGAAACTATTTTGACTGATCTTCATTTCCCATAATTGCATAAACGTCACTTTTCCAAAATAAATTGAATCCCAAATTACAAAAGGAAAACTGAAGGCGAAGAAGTAGAAAATGAAGACAAAGATCCGAATGTGAAAATCTTTCATGCCAACTTTCTTAAAGCCAATTCCTCTTTTCAAATAGAAAAACACAGGCACAGAAGCAAAAGTGAGGAAAAATTCTGGATCATTAAAAAGACCCAAAACTACAAAAAGAACAATCCAATGTAAATTGTTTATAGGATTATATCCCGTTCTCTTCATCATCCTCAACCATTTAACTTTCTCAATAGGATCTGTCGCTGCATCATATTTGAGTAAATATGAAGTGTATGCGTCCAAAATATGGATGGATTTTGACACAAAATAAAGAATTGAGGCGAAAAATATTAAATTTAAAGAAGAAGAATGAGTTCGTGTGGCAAAGACAAGAAGTACCATCGAAGAGGCCAAAGTGATGAGTCTGAAGGAATGTTCTCCTTCTTCTTCCTTTTCATTGTCCAATTGTTCTCTGGGTTCTTTTTTCTTCTTTGCGAAACTTATGTTAAGGTTGCAGAATTTGATTAAGAGGAAATCAACGATTAGGGAAAGGAGCACTTGGACGAGACGTGGGATGAGAATGAGAAGCTTCGCTGCAGGAATTTTCTCTTTCCCCATTTCATCTTCGAACGATAGAAAATAAGATGATAAAAAGTATGGCGCATAAACAGTTGTATGAAGAAATGCAATTGACCGGGTTGGGAATGTAGCGTTGAATGAAGGGGATTTGAATACTTGCAAATCAAAATAATCTCCTAGAATGAAACAACAATATGTGTAAATTGACTTGTTACATAATACGTCGAATATATCTGTACCTTATGTAAGTATATGAATTGTTTAGTAATTATTTAGAAGTCGTATTTTTTACCAGCAATAATTTCAAGAGAATTTGTAAACTCTGACTGATCAATCCATCCGGTCTGGATAATTAAAGTGAGGAGAACTCGAAGAAGAATGAGAGCCTCGTAGAGACCCTTAAGCCGCAAACTTTGTAATTTATTCCTTGGACGGAAAGAAACAATTGAATTGTCCTTCTCGTAAACTATCTTTTTAACAATTTCCAAATTCATGGCTACGATTCTAACTAAAATTGTAGCTCAGCTGGTTAATAATTTTATCAAAGGTATAACAATCGATCGTGCGAATTGCGCAACCCTCTCGACTTTCACTCCGAAACCGCACGCGGGAGTGAGCATGGAAACTCCATGAAGCACATGGAACTATGTACATGCATCTACAAATGACAGAAGATGTTTGCTCAATAATTCCAATGACTTTGCTCAATGGTTCTCATACATTGAAGTTGAATAATTAACAATTCTAAGGCGAATGTTAACTCTTTAAATTACTGTATTTAAAATTTAAAGCTTTACAACACGCTAAATTTAAATATAAAAATTGTTAAAAGTTAAGAATTTTGATAAAATGAGAATCGTGTGGATTCATATCCGCTATTACCCACCAGGAATCATCTTGGAATATGCGGAAAGATCGAATAAAAAGACGAGGAAGAGAGTCGTCGATCTTTTGGATTTCAGTTACTCGACAGACTTGGACGACCTTATGACGAAATTCATCGAGCGAGGTTTGGTCCCCCAATCTTCTAAGATGTACCTGTATGAAGCTCTAAAAAGTCTTCAAAACCGTGCTCAAACAAACTCAGGGAAGAAATTCTCAAATGTCAAATCTTTCAGAACTCATATTTTCCCTGCTTCAAGTATGGCCATAAACAAAGAAGGATCAAGGTATGAACAAAATCCCTCACAATAACGCTGTTTGACATAATGTAAATAAGATTTTTATTTTTAATTATTGTAATTTACCTTATGCATTTGTTATTCATTGCACTAATAGGATGGTCACAGGAAGTCTCGACAAGACAGCAGTAATATGGGACTTGAAATCAGGAACAGAATTGACAACACTTTCAGGGCATGATGAAGCCATTCTGAGCGTGGACATGAACAACACAGGAGATCGAGTTGTCACAAGTTCAGCCGATGGGAGTGTTCGTTATTGGCATGTTTATGACATCGAAGGACCTCCGAATCCACTCCATGCCATGGAAGGAACCAAAAGAGCAAAACTCCTTACAGTTAAATTTAGTCATGATAATCTCATGTGTGGTTCAGGTTCATCCGACCATACTGCTTTCATCCATGACCTCACGAGCGGTAAAAGTTCAATGAAAGCTTAACAAGAGAGAGAATTGGACAATTACTAAATGTACACACAGTATGTTTGTATTTATATATAAAATATTCTTTTGTTGAAAGGATGCAAGATGTATTCTTTCACTGGTCATTCGGGTGACGTGAAGTCAATCGCATTTGACAAACGGAGTTTCACTCTTCTTACGGCCTCCTTTGATGGTCGCTCGGGTAGAACGTCTCATTATATTAAACCCTCATTATTTTCATCTTGAACTTGAATACACTCTCTATTGTACTGATTGTGAGTAATCACTTCTCTATCTGAAGGTTTATGGGACCTGAGGAGCGGAACTCTCATATCTTTCCTAATGAGCCATGAAGCAGAAGTGGTGCGGAGTGTTTTCAACTATTCAGAAGACTACATCGCTTCTTGCTCTCTCGATAACACAGTCAGACTCTGGGACTTGAGAAGGAAGGATCAACCTATTGCAATTTTCGCAGAAAATAATGACGAGGTAATTTCTCCCGTTGACATCTAATTCTCATTTCTGGCAACAATTCCGCGTTGTGTGAAAGTCAGACAAAGCACATGGATCTCCTCATGTCTGTCCTCCTCTCACATACTCCGTCTTTTCTCTCCCTCACACGAAGTCTTTCCATAAGGAAAACTTTGGGTTTTGCCAAGTGACTCCCCGCATTGGCTTCAACCCAACGCTCCTTTCTAGTGAATGATTTCGGAGAACTTTTATGTTGCATAACGCAACTTGTTAAAAAATGCACTCTAAATGGATTCCTAATGCCCTGATAAATACATGTCTACAATAACGCATTTAATTTCTTTAAAGGTCTACGATGTCGTGTTTGACTCCCGAGGGCAGAAGTTGGCGAGCGGGGGCAAAGAAGGGCGATTGACCATTTGGGATGTGGCCACATGCAATAATGTGCTGAATGTTGAGGCCCATTCGTCACCGATCAATCAAGTACGGTTTAGCCCAAACGGAGCTTGGGTGTCGACAGCGGGCGACGACTCAGCCTGCAAGCTCTGGCACCCGGATACGGGATTCTGTGCCCAGACCCTCGAAGGCCACGGTTCCGGAATCATGGCTGCAGAATTCAGCTACTTTAATGATGCCCTTGTGACCGTGGCCAGGGACAACATTTGTCGCCTCTGGCATTGATGCCCCATTTCACTCCTCGCTCAAGTAAAAGAATGCGAGTCGGAATAATTATTGAGACTATAGTATTATTCATCAATGTTCTCTCAGTACAATTGTCGAGTTTTTGTATGTATTTACATGTGTACTTGAGGTTTAACCCTTGTTGAGATGTAAAGCTAAAAATAAAACACCTATTTCACATTCATATTATAAATGATCATTAATTAACATCATCGTTTGGAAGTGGACGTGGGGTCATAAAATAAAGAATAAGGTGTATTTACTCTAAACATCTCAGGGAATAATTAAGAATTTAACGTCGTTAATTCTAAAATTTAAACCAATAACATTTGTCATAATAAAAGTCCTTTTATTTATTCAATGCTAATACACATAACATAATTGAACAAAAGTTTTAACAAAAATTGTATATTAGAAGCCGTCGCTTCAATGTCAATTTATATTTATAGTTAAAGCAATTATAAGGTCGGTCAGATCACAATATCAAAGTTTGAAGAAAATTTTCTCGGAATACCTCAATAAAATGATGTTTTTATCAAATAAACAGGTTGGTTTAAAATTAATAAAAGTGTTCATGTTACAATTAGTACTTGTAGTAAGTTGTCGGTCAAATAATAATAAATAATCTACTAAAACGCTTAACTGAACACGAAAGGAAGAGAAATTTTTTGAATTTTCAAATACTGCAGAAAAAGGAATCTTTTTCAAATTAAATAGTTTAAGCTTGCATTTAAACAGTAATATTTAAAAGGTGAATTAAATAATAAGGATCAAATATAATTCTTTTAAAAGCTATTCAACTTTCAATAAATTCACAACTGAAGCTGTCAAGTTTACATCTTTCATAAAAAGATCATAAAACCATCCCATTATTCATACTAATTATGATAATTCTTACATGATTTTTATCCTTTAAACATTTTATAAATGATTCCAAAGGCTTGCAGACACATTTAGAATGAAAACATCTATACACAATTAAAATGAATATTTTGAATAAAAAGATAGGTACATAATTTCTTTATACATACATAATTAAATAATAATCATACTTTTAGACATTAACATTATAATACATTAATTAATTAATTTTATTACAAACATTCTTTAGCTTGTAGCCTACAATTTTTCCTGAAATCTAAAATGTCTTTGTTCATTAAATGAGACTAATCTAAATATTACTTATTAATTATGTATGTATTTACATTCAACTACTTATCGTAAAAATAATTAGAACTCTACTCCAGTAAGAGCAAGAAAGGCAGTTTTGTATCTTGTACACTATTTCATGATCAAATACTTGGGTGTGTATTTTTAAGTGGATACCTACAATTTATCTTTTAGAGAGAGAAATATTTTAAAGCATCATGCCTCACTTTCTTCTCTCGCGGCTCAACTAATTACGAATCATTAAATAATAGTACGTATAATGTAGTAGTAGATAGCCAGTAGCCATAAGTAGACGCAAATAGTGAAGAGCTGGTGGAGAAAATTGAAGAGATTAAAAAGGGCTGAAGCGTGGAGAGATGAAGCTGTGGCGAAGTTACAACAAAGGTATTTTTGGCTGGTTATAGGACTCCTGGAGCACCTCGAGATGTGAGTCCATGGCGAACATTACGAGGAGCTCGGCCCATTCTTTTCAAGCGATCTGGAACGAGTCAAGAACATTTCTCATTATTACATTCTCTCATATGCCAAAATGGAGGCGAGCCTTGACTTTCAAATGTAATGAAAATTCCAATGTTCGGTTCAATTGAAAGGCTCAAGACTCTCCTCAAATCGACTTCAATAATGTTTAGGAAGGCGGGTAACGGGGTTAAGATTCTTTTACAAAGGTTAAACTCAACGCAGGTCAGTATCATTTCGCATGGCAGAAAACAATGATTTAAGAGGAGCCAACACTTTCACTCTTTTCCTCATTCCTTCTTTAAACATTATTTAATTGCACTTGCAGCGTTATTATCAATTCAAGTAGCCATCATCATCATGTAAACATCATCTTAAGTGTCGTTATCACAAAAATATCTTATTTCAATCATCGCACTCTTCCGTCTAGTAAATGCTCCCCCCAAAATGTCAATACCCAAAATGAGAAAAACGAGTTGTCAAAAATATTTTAAAAATATATCATATGACAATCAAATTGAGGATTAGAAAGGCACACACAACACGAAAGGTGAAAACACAAAGGAAAGGTGTAAGTTGCGAACTAAATAAGTGTCTGAACTCATCTAAAAATGAAAGTATGTAAAAATGTGTATAAAATTGAGCTAGTCCCTTCTATTGAAAAAATAATATTTTTATATAAGCACACTCCCAAGTATAATATTTCTGATCTCATTCGTTGAGTAATGTGGTTAGTGACACGAGAGTTGTTCTCAATTTTGTACTGAATGTATTACCTTAACTTTGTACAAACCATCTTCCTCGTATTGCAAGAAATCTTCTCCTTCCCTCTCATAACTTATTTAATTATTTTGTCAGTCAAATTGTGTAGTGTTCCTTAATATTATATAATCGTCATTTTAAAAATAAAAATGTTCAGTAACCATTTAAGAGCTAAAACATGGATTCAGTCGAGGACATTGTGAACAAATACCATTTCTCCTCCTATTGATATGCATGAGCTATTGAAACGAAAATATTAATCTTTCAAAAGAACATATTTTTGTATAAGTACTAAATATGGTATTACATATTATATACTATCGATATTCTACGTATTTTACACAAATTATATCCATCTAATAATCAAGTAAAGTATTTAGTTTGGGTTCTCTCAAAACTCAATAGGAAATAAAAAGTAAATCTCATTTCGATTAAAAACTTATCAAATGGAGAACGGAAAAAAATAATTACGTAGAACGTTGAAGACACTAAAATAATATTAGCATAATAATAAGTAAGTAATAATATGTAAATTATATCAATTATAATAAATATTCCTCGTCAGAATCCTTAATTAAATAATATTTTATAATCTCATTATAACTTTATAACGCTTCAATATTAAGTATTTTATATATTCAAAGTAACAAACATCTTGGGAGCATGCTGCTTCTCATATTCTTCATCAAGTATACACGAACAAGTTTTAAATTGACACATTTCTTCCGCTTAAGTTTAAACTTAACGTGAGTAATAATATATTTGAATTGTGATTGTTTTATTTTAGGAGCATCCGAGAGTTTCAGTCAAACACACAGAGAGGAAGAAGACACTTATTCAAATGACACAAGACATAATAAAAGTGAAGTGAACAGAAGACAACTGTGGTTTCTTTTCAACTTTTCCTCAACCAATTCGTTTTGATCTCCGTTCTGAAATTCAAATAGAGACACACAATTTGGTGAGGACTTGAGGACATTTGGTGAGTGACGGCAACTAAGGGCGTACAGGGCTTTCGACAAGGACAATAACACTTCTCGCAGAGTTAGGTGGTACATTCAATGACTCGTTAAATGTCGAGAGATTGACATTAATTAAATACCTCATCTTTCTCATTCCCTTTAATTCGACAACGATGATGACTTTGTAAAACAATTTTAACACAATGGCAGGGTTTGATGCTGAGTGAGACACCAATTTACATTTGTAATAAATACGACATTAATCATCAATTAAATAGAAAGGATTATAAGTGCATTACCTTCATTAGTTTCATTCTGAGAGACGGTTCATTTGTCTCTGCCAATTCGTTTCAAACGAACTGTAAAGCAAACACACGTACATGCAATTAGATTCACAAATTCATTTTGTATTAGTAAAATATTACAAGTCATTAATGTGGTTTATTATCAAATTAAGTATTATTAGTTTAATTAAATTTTATAAAGTATCACAGTTTATTAGTTCACATCTCGCCAAAAATGTAATCATCTGTGATAATTATTATAGTGAATACTACCAATATTATAGTCATTATGTCAAAATGTCGTGCAAATTCTTTAGTATAAAGGTCATCACAAGAGTTATAAAGTTTAATGGAGTAGACACAGTTGGTTATGTAATAAATCCACATAAAAGTTTGGTTACATTTTAGAGTTGCAATTAGTGATAAAAGATAGTTTCATTAAAAGAAAGTAAATCTTCCCATGCATGAAAGTTTGGAGCATTCATTGGTGAATCAACGGACCAACATAACGATAAGAATGTCACACGATTAAAAAGAAGGTTGAAAAGATCAACCGCATCATTTAATACCTGAAATAATAAAGTTGGGCCGTTTAGTGCAACGAGGGCACTTGAGGGCAATTCACTCAACTTACTTCAACTACACTTTCAAAGGCTCATCGTTGGCAGTTTTCCCTCCCACTTTAACCTTGACTATATAAGAGAAAATAAAGAGAGGAGAAAGAGATGAAGGAGAAATTAAAAGTAAAAGTTGAACTTACAGAAGCGCAGTTTAACCACCTAGCTTAATTCTTTAGTTAAAGTAATCTAAAAATTATCTAAATATTATTGAAAAACTTGAAACGATAAAAAGACAGGAAGAACTCAACAGGAATGAGAGCACAGAAAATAAGGAAAGCTAAAGTGGCTACCGTTATTGTAATCTTAGCCCAAAGGATCATCATCATTGGCGGCGAGGGGAAATCTACACATCTCATTGAATTCTTAAAAGCTCCCGAGATGTGACTAAAATTATGTAAAAAAAACCGACTGGACTTTGAGAAAATTTTGAAATTCCCAAATTCTAAGCTATAGAGGAAAACACAATGAAATCTCCTCTACAAATCTTAATCTCTTCAGATATGTATGTAACAAACACAAATTGGCACGTGTAAGGAAGTGGAGCACAGTCAAAATGGACTCAATTGAATCTACAGTAATCCAACTCATCGATTCTACTTGGAAAAAGAAAGTAATTAATTGTCATCTTACAGCTGTCCCTCTCAATCCTTTTTCATTTCGTTTCGAGAATTTGAATACCCTCATTCTCGTCGACTCTGATTTTCACCTTCAAGCTAAGACGCTCTTCGTGGGGTCAAGTCAGGAAGAAAGAGAAAGAAAAAAAGAGAAATGATAGTCACAAGAAGGAAAAAGAGTCCCAGTGGTTCTTTCTTACGAGAGCAATTAGGCTGAGAATGTTCTACCACTTAAATGAATTGTAATATTAAAGATATATCCTTCGTGATGTAATGTCGGATGAGGGTCTCATTTATTTGTCTCATCACCTTCTAACTCATCAAGTGTCCATTGTTCTCGTGTGACATGAAAAGATGATCATCTAAACTCTAAGAAAAAATGTTATATAATAAAATAAATACGTTCATCGTATTTCATCTCCACTGTACACCGTGTACTCCACCCGAAATTTAAATTTAAAACTCCAGAGTAATTAAGAACTACTAATTTAATTAGCATTTAATAATAGTACCCAGAGAGCAGGGTTCAAAGAAACGCAAACTCTGACTAGAGAGCGTGGGGGAAGTTAGTGGTCCCTATGTTGTAATACTCATAATCTACAACACTGGCAATGACTGAGATCCGCTACTCTTCTCCGAACTTCACGGCCCACGGCCAGCCGTGACTTGCTTGACATTAAGAAGGATAGCGTGAATAAGAGATCTGTTCATAAACTTCGGGTATTCACCAACTCCGGCTCCCTGATTCACTTCCAGATCAAAGATGGGGAGATTCGTGAATGAATCTGACATAGCCGAAGACTTGGGATGTTTTTCCTTCATCCGTCTCTCAACTTTCGAAAAATACTTTTTGTCAACTTTCCAAGTGGACCAATACCAAGAGAGAAACGAAATTTTTAGCATGAGGTGCACATAAAACCAAATAAGTCAAGATCGACGGCTCGAGCAGAGGATCCCATTCATTTCTATTCAAAAAATCATTTCGACTACTTGCAGAGAGAGGGATCAAAAGGAATATTGGACAGGGATATTTCTACTAATTTAACTCTTTGTATTTTTCATTATTATATAGGACATTGTATACCAATGGTAAACTCAAACTGTAAACTAGAATTCAAATAATTCATGAAATATTTACAAATATTTACAACTGTCTTAAATTCATCCATTTTCTTTGTTCATGAGTGGAATGAGTGTGAGAGTAAACTTACTTCTGTCGAGGTTTCGTTGTAGGTGAGTCGCGATTCGGTTCCTCGCATCGTTGTATTCCAAATGAAGGCCGAGCCTCAGAATCGTGGGATTCTGTTCAACTAGGCCCGTGATCTCCATTTCAATCTTATTCCCGAGCGTCTGTTGCCGCTGGAAAGAGAAGCAAATCGTTTATTTGTAGAAACTCTCCCAACGACCTTCCCTAATGGAATTTCTCTTAACCTTCCCCGAATTCAATCCCAACGGACTCAATCCTTATCCTCTCTTGTTAATGGGAATTACGTAGCCTACACAATTAATTTGGCATTTTGCCCAAGAGTTTTGAACAAAGAAATATTAAAGATTCCCAACACTTACTTGGTTCGACGCTCGGAATTCCTCTACATACTTTTGATGCGTCAGTGCTCGGACCAAAGCAGCCACAGTTGTCGGACTCAAATTGTTTGTCTCCACACTGAGGAAAAACAGAAGGAAAAAGTCATTAGCCACCTCCTTTCAGAATCCTCATTTACTCTCTCATTCAAACATATGATACATAAACAAGACTCGTCATGTTGTCTCCCAATTGACGACTTTCTCTTCCTACTCAAATCTAAAAGAAACCGAAATGACGGTTTTGCTTTATGTAATTGAACTACTTAGGTAGAAAAATCTTCCTGCAATGCTCCAAGCTATAATAATAAGGAAAATGAAAAAAACTAGGGATTGAGGACTGATAACAAAGTTAACCTCTTTCCATTTTAGCTCAATTCTTAATAATCCGGTTAAATGAGAATAGAATTATCAACATTTTAAAAACTGCCCTGTCTAAAAAACGACAGTTGACTTTCCATCATGACTTAGGCTCTAATTTTCTAGCAGGGACAGAGCTATTATGTTGGCAAGTACTCAATAAACATGAGAATTGTAAATATTGGCAATTGGGTTTTAAATTTTTAGGCACTCGTTATACATTAACCTCATGAATAGATTTAAAATCATAAAGTCTAAACTTGGGCTTGTGAAAACATGTCATTGTTATTCGAATATCCTCAAAGTAATTGCCACTCATATAAACCAAGTATTTGGAAATATAAAAAAAATGTCACGAGGAGGGCGGCGAGTCGTGTGATTTTGTGGTCCAATTTACAAAGTTTGAACCCGGAGATTATAAATTATATAAAGTGGCTCGAAGGCTAAGAAGGTTAATGCTATTCAAACCTTCGTCCGCCCTAAATCTTTTATTGAGGTTGCTTTAAATCACTTTCGGCACAAATTGGAACGAAACTCACTTGACAGTCCGGAGGGCATGGTTGATTTGGAGGGCTTCTGCAAGGGCTATTCCCGGTCTGTCTCCAAGTTGAGTGTTGCTCAAGCTGAGAGACTCAAGATGAGTGCTCGTCTTCAATGCCTCAAATAAGGCCAGAAATTGTTCGTCTGACACCTGGGAAAACAAAACATTAAAATTTTGAGACCATCGCCCTTCGTTTTCGCCCACACAGACGAATATTCCCGTGTACAACATCAACTTAAACATTCGTACTTCTGCATGTCAATCAACTCTGCAATTATATTTTAAGTATGGCAATTCTCCACCCTGTGAATGAATTTTAAACCTCTTCGTTTTTATAAATACTTTTAATTTTATCGTAATATAAAATTTTAAAAATAAGTTTAGAAAAGTATATAAACGAGTGAAAAAATAAACTTGAATTTTTTTATCTTACATAGTAGGAATACTATCTACGTATTTATGTAACATAGATAATGATAAAAATAAAAATTACTGGTATGTTGTTCAAGTTGAGATTTGTGAGTTCATAGTCGTCGTCTCGGATTTGTTTGATGGATTTTTCAATATCGGTGAGGTTAGGAGGCTCAAAGGGGAGCGGCTTTGGTTGATATGCTTTAGCTGTTCCGTTCCAACCGAGCCCCGTCGATTTCTTGTTCAGCAAAGAATTATGGTATTGCTCTTGATTCATCATCGAATGGAAACCCAGGATAGCTGAAAATAAATACAAATTACATACTCATACAATCACTTCGCGGTCCTATTTATTTATTCTCAAGCATAAAATTCATATACAAAGTTGACTTTCAGGAAGAGCACCGAAGTTTATGAACTTTAAGATTTAAACAGATAAATTTATTAATCTTTAAAAAATTTACCTGCAAGATCGACAAGTTCCTCTTCACTGGCAGCTGTGAGGGCATTTTCGTACTCGTCTCCCAAATCGATCGCAATCTGTTCCTCTTGTTTTGACATTGCTTTCGGGGGTGGAATATACTTCTTTCCCCTAACAGTCCCGGGAATATACGGCTTCGCTTCAGGCCGGTCGGGGGTCTCTATCGCTAGTTTATTTATGTGTTCAATGAGCTGCTTCCTGTCAAGTGGACCTGTTGGCGATTTCGCACAGGTATAGCTGGTACGCTGATCAGGCGGCAGCAGTTGATCCTGAAATGTTAAAATACATAATTATAATATGCAATTAAAAGCAAAAATGACTCAATCAATATCAATCAACATGATGAAAAATGCTCAAACAAACTCACGTCTGGGTCAACTTCCTTGGAAAGAATGTCAAGTTCTTCAGGTGTCAATTGCGAGAGCAATTCATCCACGTCCATATTTTCATAATCTGCGAGATCTTTTCCATACAACTTTCTTGCTGTCATTGTGGTGGTTTTCGTAGTTGTCAGCGTGGAATTCTGAAAGATAATTTAGTAATCAATTTAAGCATGGTATAATTATTGATATATCTGATAAAAGCGTACATGCACCAATTTAATGTATGTATCACTTGAGAAAAATATAAATTCCGAGTAGCTGAATATTTTAGAATCGGAATCGACCAATGAATCTATTATACATGCGCTATGAATTTAATAAAAGATTAAACAGTGTTTTAAATTGAAACCCTTGTTTTAATTAACCTAATCATAAATGTAAATATTTGGCCTCAGCTATCTAAAATAAATAATAACTAGACTAAAATACAACTATTTGATATTTGACTCCAACTATCTAAATATATATGAAAGAAAAAACTAAGAGTAAATAATATATTGAAAAATACAACTGAATAAAAATATAAAAAGTGGTTGGCTTTAGACGATTGCGATTAAATCGACTGACCAACAAATGCCATATAGTGAAAATAATAATTTTATAATCCACTCTTTCATTTGATCCTTACCATTTTTGAAAGGAAGGTTAATCAGTTGTTGAACAAGATATGAAAATGAAAATGAATTTAACTATATCTGGCCAAATTAAAGCCTTTATAAGAGAACCGTCTTAAATTGGTCCGACAGGTAAGAGAGACAGAAGGGTGCGGAATTAATTAAATTATCGATTCCACGAAGCTGAAAAGCTGATGCAAACAAGGCCCAACCCTTAACCTTTCATGGCTCCCGCTTTAGTAGAGTGAATCCTAGTCTGATGCTACTCACCTGCTTAGGCGATGACGAATTCATTTTGCACAAAACTCTCAATCCGAGATGCTCTGCCTTGCTAATTCCACCACAAGGGATATTTGTTCACCAGCCTTGGTGATTTATATTCTCTCGCGAAAATAAAACAAGCAGTTGGTTTTGTAAAGTAAATAAGTTCCGTGGATTTAAGACGAGGAGAGGGGCAGATGCATTTTGGGTGTTTTGAGGAGGGGAAAGATATGATTCGATGGATGGGCAAAGAGAGAATACAAACTCCCTCTCACTCTACGCGACACTTCAATGGCAAAAAACGAGAGTCCCATCACGAAATTTGAGAGAGGTAAATGGAATAGAAGCATATAATCTACCTGTCCCTCGTAGAAGGCTAATTGTAAAGGAGAAGGTAAAAGACAAGGATAGGGCAGACCATAGCTCATATTAAAACTATACCTACAATCAAATATGTAGTTGAAGAGTGAGAGAAGGGGTATAGGGATAAATGCAAGGATTTTCTGCCTTGTTGGCACTGTTAGCTAATAGCTCATTTTCCTCTCAGGAGTCCTATCTCGTTAATGAGCAGAAACGGCGAGTAGAGTCATAGAGTACATGGGAGATGATTCAGTCAGATGATGGAATATCCGAAATGACCAAGGTTAAAATTCCCCTTTGCACGGACGCTCCTATAGAGAGAATTAATATGATTCGCTGAGAATGGAATCAAAGTGTATTAATTTCAACTCGCTCTCTCCAAAAGACCATTTCGAGTGAGGGTTTTGACTCTTAAAGATTTGTTTGCCAGTGTACACAATCTTACGCATTGTAACTTCCATAGAAGATATACGACTTGTTATTTTTTATTCCTAGTTATGTTATATTACGTACTGAAATACAGGGTGGGCCATAAATATCTTTCTTTTTTAAATAAACAATCGTATAAAAAAGAAAGATACTTATGGCCCATCCTGTATAAATACTTTATTTAAATTTTGTTATAGACATTATACAGATTTCTCAATTTCTCAATGACATTAAGCATCACAATATTGTTTACTTTACCGATAATACTTTCAAATCTCAAACAAATAAAGAGTCAAAATGTGAATGTGGTAGGATATACCGACGGATAATATACATGTAGAATACAGGTAGTGTGTAACTCTGTATAGACAGATAATAGTAATGAATAAAATGATAAATATTTATTTTCAAAAATGTTTACTGAATAGATTTAGTAGATAGAGAAAAGCATTTCAACTGAATTAGATTTGGTCAGTGGCAGTTCGTTCAACGATTGTTTGAGCTTCAGCTTTGCAAATTGTGTTGATATACAAAATCAAGTTTTTTATCATTGGCGTAATATCTAAAAATGATACTTTATAGGTATTAATGAAGCAGAGGCTGACGACACGATACGGAAAATTTGTGCTTTGTTATTCTGCACAAATTCGCCCATTGTCTCGATTTAACACTTAATCCAGCTAGGCGTGCACAAATATAAACTTCGCAGCATGTCACATGTCTAGTAATTGTAGCTAATAAAGACACGAGGGGATTATCAATAGCGATGTTTAACTGAAATTGCTGTACAATTTGCCTATTCTAAAGCCCTTATTTGGTAGGATTTGCTGGTGATTTATTTGGCATTGAATTGATGATATGCTCATTTGCAGAGTCTATTGAGATGTTCAAACTAATGTTGGAATATCCATTACTACGAGAATTACAACTGTTCACTACATATGGATATCTTCAATACATACTTGCATAATTTGACACGATTGCAAGGTTCGCCAAAATCATCCAAAAGTTTCGTTTCAAGACTCATAAAGTATTATTAAGTTCAGAATGAATGGAGAAAACAATTGAGGGGATGAGAGGTGAATTTAAAAAAATTAAACGTGTTATCTTGATTGAATCGAGACGAGTTTCTCGTTCATTTGACCCAAATAACTCAATTTAAAGAAATTCTTTATTGCAGAAAATTGGCGAAAGTTTGCATTGATAGGAAATTGTTGAAATTGGATTTAATTATTATAGTTTGCATTGTCAAGAATTTTGTTGGTTCGACAATGTCCTGAGGTTCAGACAATGAAATTTATTTCTTCAACCCAGCCGTTTTTTGATGAAACGAGGCCTCGGATGGAAAGTGTGAAAAGAATTGAAGGAAGTGCAGCGAAGAGTGAAAGGGAAGGAAGAAGAAACAGAAGCTCCTTCTAACATTAATTATATTCCTCATTGTTCTCATTCTATTTTAATACTCTTCCTGGCACTTCGGTCTTTAATCACTTTTCAGACTTAAAAATATAAAAGATCATTTATGGCTTGATTGTTCTTTAAAAATATTACCTATGTGACACCATGTATGTATGTGTGAGTAAATTCTATGAATCAGACCACATATCTAAAAATTTCAATCGTAAATTCTAATAAATGGATTATAATTTTAAAATTAAGACGAATATCCAATTGATAACATCCCAATTTAAAGCTACATAGTTTTTAATCTATAAAATGAGATGAGCTTTGCAAAAGGGCCATTGTGAATTTGCGTAAAAGCTTAATAAATAATGACCTTTGTTGTTAGTTTTGGGATTTACAATGTAAATTTATCAGTTAATTTGGATCTTCACGTTCAATGTTCGCCTAATCTCTTTATACTCTTAAAACTCCAAAATAAGGACACGTAATGTAATTTGGAACATGAATTGATTAAATGCGCTGTCATGAATTTCTTCCGAGTATACAAAAAGATAAAAGAGATAAAGTAAACTCGCACATCAAATCACCTCAACTCCTCGCTATAAGAATATTGGGCATTTGTTATGTATAAGTATAACAAAATAACAAAACGCTTTTAACTCTCTCACTTTTTACTCTTCTCTTTTAAATTATTCATTGGAAAGATGATATTAGAAATCATGTTCAATCTGCTTTTAACCATATCATTCCCTCACTTAACTCCAAACATTGGAGATTGAATACAATATAAATGGAAAATACTAATACTTAACTCTGTAGCTCAAAAGTAGTTAGAAAGTAAAATAAAAATGAGCATGAAATTATAATAAAATAAACACGAAGGGCATGACGTCCATAGTCACAATAAGTGAGATTTAAGATCTGAGAAAGCGTCTCTCAAAATCTCGATTGTATATAATATGTATGTAAAATTTTGAGGGTAAACGTCGGAGGATCTTTTCCCATGCTCGGAGTGAGTGGGCAAGGTCCCAGGAGCAAAAAAGGCCCTACAAGTCATTCCATGGTCTAATTTTACCCTCTGGGAGAGAGACGGGATGGTAAAAATATAACGACAGAGTTCCCTCTGTTCTTCAGAGGAGTCCTCAGCCTCTCCCCATACATTTCTCCACATTAAAAATACTCGCGATTCCCACTTAAATGCCTCTCATCTCCTTATCTCTTTTATTACCTCTTTATCATTTATCCAACAATTTTTACCTTGAATTCCCAATCCCACTACGACATGGGACATTACAAGTTGGCATTACATAAAGCTCACTTCATTATTTTTATCCCATCCAACGCCGTCCTTATTAGGTTCTCCTCTTTAAACAACTCTTGAAAAAATGCAAATATAAATGAATCTCTTATTTTTTATTTCTTTAACATGGAAGATAATAAATTTAATAATGCAAGAATGCAACAATCAACAATGGAGCATTCTGCTCATAATGCAAATGTTTAAACAATGAGCCTCAGAGGATATCTAAAGATTTGTGTAAGAGATATACCAAAATGGCACATTCTCTGTTTATTCGTTGAATGAAAGCGTCTGGATTCCGGAAGCGAAATGAAAAAATGCGAAATGTTCGCGGTGGCCACGTGGAGTGAATAAATTCAATTAGGGGCTTTGAGGGCCCTTTCCTTTCACCGTTCCCTTTCTTTTAAAAGTAAGACACCTAACAGAGAGGAATGACACAAAGGGTTCAATGCTTCATTTTTCAAGCAACTCCGAGCCTCAGAGTTGGTCTAATTATTCATATTCTTTTTCAACGAGATTCATGATGAGATGATGCACGTGAGTTGTTGGAAGACTTCGAAGACTTTTTCCGACATCTCGCAGCCTATTCACTTCTTGGCGTTTGCGAGTCACGAAGCCTCCTTCACGGTTTATGAAGCATCATTTCATAAGCAGTTAGTGGAAGTCATTTCCTCCCCACTCGAACAGAGAACTTCCTTTAAGGTAGGTTAGAATTTATTTAATGCTGAGGACATTTAACCGGCTCGAGAAATATTATAAGAAGCCTCTTAAAACCCTCTTTAAGCTCTCTCATCTCATCCAACACTCAAGATCAAGAATTATATATGGGTTTATTGACGCCACAAATGTCATGTTCCTGAGTCTTACACTTTTGTCACATGAATTATTGAAATTAGAATGAGCTTAAGAGAAGCTCTAGCTAAGTTCTCAGGGGTTTTTCATTAGTTAATAAATTTAAATGATGTGACGAAACATCTTGGTCGTCAAATCATCATTTTTGTGAATATATCTCTTAATTAAAAACACATTTGAGTCTGAATGAATTCTTGAGTATAAGATCTTATTCAATCATTTTATATACCTACGAATGACTCTTTTTATTACTCAAAATAATTTACACTTAATTTGTAAAAGTATGCAATTACCCATTTATCAGTATGTTTGTAATAATTCTAATAATGTATTCTAAGGTATGCTTTTAATATTTCAGCACTTTAAATAATATTTCCATATTTCCTACACCTACATAAATACACATGTAGGAGTCTTTACTCCTTATGCAATGAACAATAAGACAATAACCCTTTGTTTTTCACGTCAGGGAAAAACTCTGCATTAAACGAAAAAATTCCAAGAATTTTACTTCTTTGCATATACTAATACATAAGTATATTTATATACATATATATAGAGTACATACATAGATGATTTCAATTAATTATTATTTTAAATCCTTGGTTTGCATACAACTAACTTTAAATGATATACACGGTATATGTAATATAAGCTTAAAGCTCAAACATTTTTGTTTTAAAAAATCGAGATATGATATATAGTACAGTACTATTTATGTAACTGATGCTAGATATTACGAATATTTAACAATACCTAACATTAAGTATGAATGTAATGTTACTGGATTTGTCTTAAGCATCAAATATCTCAAATCATTTACGTATCTATGTATTAAAGAATTTCATTTACAATGACAAAGCGAGCCAAGAGCCAAACCAACCCTATTATGTAATTAAGTAATTACATATCTCCAGAATTACCTTGTCATCAAAGAAGGTGTATCCAAAAGAGTTCACTGCGATTGCGGAAGTCATTTTGGAAATTGAGTCAAATATGTTTGACGGAAAATAAAATATTTTAATATTTCAAGAGCTTCAGAGCCCAAGTTGAGGAAATGGGCTATTTGGATTTATCGCCCAAATGTTCGAAGAGAACCAGACGCGAACAATTATCTTTCAAGAGGAATCACAAGACTTTCAGTGTGTTACTTCCTTCTCCACTCGGGAGTGATTCACAAATAATGAATTTCCAACTATTTATCCGAGAGGGTTTTGGGGTAGAACAATGAGGAGCCTTTTGTAATTTCGGGGAGTGCGGCGGCGATGAGTGAATGGCGAGTAATTGCGATTCCTCAGGTCTTGAAATGTAAATCATGCGAAAGGAGCCTTCTGCGAGGACACCGACAACGGCGGAATTGACTCTGAGTGGAAAAGAGAGCTCTTGAACTTATTCTGGGGCTCCTTCGTCTTTCTGACGGAGCTTATCTTTGGTTTCGGGTTGTGCTCCCTCCGAAATACTTACACACCCTCCCAATATTATTTCGGATGCACATGAGCCTCTCTATGAGTATGGGAATAAGATTGGAGAATGTGTATGGTTATATTACGTTCGACTCATGCGGCACCATCAGGGACCATGGAAGAGCACAACACATGTTCGGGGAACGGCAGATGTTTATGAATCCACGATTCCTCCGATTCCCACTTGAGAAAAAATAGGAGAAGAGACGCCCTTTTTATACATTACTTGCGAAAATCTGAGCATTCGACACGGTCGGCTCACACAATTATTTAACGAGCTGGATTACAAGATTACATCAATGTTCTTATTTCACTTAATTCATTTTCCGTTCTAACCCTTTGGCATCCTTTGCAACTGGTAATAAGGGATTGTTTTCTCAATTATATAACCATCCATACAATGGCAAACAATCATGGTAGTGAGCATGGCTTTGAATTAAGATCTTACAATTTTATTTATATTCAATTAAAACAAAGTTATAGTAGTAGGTATAACATACTATCGTGGGTATACTCAGGTCGGTAAATGATGCACTGTACTATTGAATTTACTACTTATATTCATATATGAAGCTAATTGAACATACTTCTCTTCTTTAAACATTCATACTGAAAGGTTTAGAAGTGGAAGAATGTAAACTAAAGATATAGAAAGATATGGAACGTTTTAACTTATCATGAAAATGATATTTGTATAAAGTTAAAAGAAAATGGAATTTGTATTTTTATGTGTAATTTTGATTTCAATATAGATATTGACTTAAAATATTTAATAGACAGTGAAGAAGGATGTCTGAGATATTTGATACGCCATATGCTTTTGAATATTTTGGCTGAGCCATTTCTCAAATACCTAATTGTCTTCTTTCATACAGAAACGAAGATTTCAAGACAAATTTGTCTTAAGAGTCGGATGCCATTTACAATATTTTTAGCACAAATGGCCTATATATTGATACGTTGTGTTGTACTTAAAACAAATTTGTTGTAACTGGTAAATATAACGCTGAGAGCTTTCGAGATGCAGATGCAGTCAAGTAAGATGCAGAACGGAAGTGAATTTAAAATAATAAAATAATCATTTTGTAAACAAATAAATGTGGATCTTCCTTAAACTAAATTGCTTTTCGATCCATGCCAAAAGATTAAGTTTAATAAGAATCAAACCATGTTCTTCCTTGTTTCCTTCTATCACATAGTAGTCTGGCCTATCATGTTGATGTTAATATGATAATGATAAAAAACCGAAATGAAGCTATGTAGTATCAAGTATATAAATAACACTATTAAACGATATAAGCATGAGACTGTCGTTAGAACTTTACATATGTAATAGCTTTATAAAAAGTATATAAAAGCATGTTTATTCATTGACTTCATTCAGAGCATTCAGATGAGATATAAAATGAATCAAGTGGGAGTGAAAATGCGTAAGTTTCTAAACTTGATCATTTCACTTTTTTCACGTGAATTAACTAATAAGCCAAATGTGGGCCTTCATTTTTTCCCCTAATAATCTTCAACTTGATGATTCATTGAACGGTTCATTTCCAATAAAAGGGGAATTCGATCACTTAACCTTTTAGTGTTAAAAATAAAAGAGGACGTAGGTGAGAACGAAGGCGAGTCCACATTGTGAATATATAGGAAAGGGAAAATGGCTCGATGTTTCTCACAACTCACAAACTGTAGGAGTTCAAGTTGGTTAAAAAAATAATCATGGGCTGAAGCTCAGCAGGATTGAGATTGATGAGGTAAAAGTAGTTTTTAAAGATTATTTTTCTTTTATGAAATTTCTCTAATCCTTCCTTGCTTCTCACCGTAAGAAAAGAGAAAATTAATGATTATTTCTTACAGTTTCATAACAAAGGTTATGGTCAGTTACACTCACATTTAGGTATTATATTTATAGTGCAAAGATTTAATCAATTTTTTTGATAAACAAGAATTTTTTTCAATTTTTTATTAATTAAAATACATAATAAAATTATAAACATCGGATTCATGTAAGGGTGTAAACTTTAAAAAATGTATGAAAAAGTAATCCTTCGGAATTTTATTACCCGTAATAAGTTAAACAGGGAAAAGTATGTTAATCGTATGTATCAGAACATTTCGATCTTCCCTATTTTCAGAAAAACCTTCGCCCAAGTTTATTACTTAATAATGATTTAAATTAGACTTTCATAAAGTTCTAGGTCGACTTTCTTGCCAGCTTTACACCACCAACTTAAATTTTGACTTTTCCTTGATATTCACTGCATTTAATATGTGCAATTTTGTTAAATAGAAAAGGCCTACGCACATGTTCTCACAACCCACACCACATTCATATTTTCATCATTGGATTCAACTTCATCTAATGCTTCCTACTTCCTTCAACAAATATCTCATAAATCACCTTTTTTCAAAATCGAATCATATCTACATTAATAAAACTTAACGGAAATACTAGCTAAATTAGATATGCCTACTACTACCTTCATGTTAAACAATTATTATTCTAGCCATTTAAGTTATAATTTTGGAGAGTGAAATTCAGTGAAAGTATTTATTTTTCATTTATTGATTGTGATCAATATTGAGATTTTAAATAATAAGTTCTCTATTTATATTTTACATCTTTACTTCAATTAGAGTATTTCATTTTTTATAGTATTTCATTTGTACTTTTATTTTGGTACATGCTGTATACCATTCATAAACATCACAATCACTAGTTTAATAAGTTATGATAGAAGAAAAATACTCATACATAATATAGTATATGGCAAATAGATTAAATACTCTATTATTGAAGTTAGTCAGTATGTGGTAAATAAGAATACTATTGTTAAAAGTACATTTTATACCATATCAATATGATATCTGAATTAGTCGAGTAAAAGTAAAAAAATACAGTATTACATCAACCATGCTTTTAATAAAGATTTTAAAATAAGCCATTTTATTTTATTAATTCAAAAATTACTATCAGTAGATCAGTACATAAAATGGAAAAAGTTTACTTTTACTTTTCATTACCGTTATTACTTTTTGTTAATAATGGTATTTACATTTCATTAAGCTAAAACTGGTAAATTACTACCCAAACTAAATGATTTTAAAATTTAATACTCACAATCAGAGAGTCAATATTTATTATAGGTCCATTGATACTCTACAGATATATCAATGGGCCACACGTCATAGGTTACAGTTTAACGCATCCAACTTCCTATTTCAATATATGATTTCCATTCAAGTGATAAGATAATTTGATATCCAATAGTAAAAGAACCTACGCACATGAGTCTCGTCTCCTTCCGCTTATTAAACGTAATAACCAGAAATAGCCGACAGTTCTTTTATAAATAACGTACGTGTGACAAACGGGATTATGAATGAGAAATCCCAACGGAAAAATGCGAATTAGTCCAAGAGAAATCAATCAAGATTATTTTTTAAGACTTAGAGATCAGCGACGAATGAGCGATCAGATTATGAGACAGAAGACATGGAAGTGTGTAAAATGTAATCATAATGTAGGTCATAATTTAACTCACATCTTCAAGCTGGTAAGTTGTCTTCCGGACCACTTTCCTCCGTATTTCCTCTCCATCATCTTCCTCGTGAATTTCCTCGTGGTCGTTGATTTCCTCTCCGTCCGGGATCTCCATCTTCGGTGGTTGAATTAAGGAAGGCGTGGCAAGGCGAATTTAATGGCAACTGAAATGTGTACAGTGGGAGCACACGGGCACTCGTGTGCTTCAAGGGATTAGTTCCGGATCAGTTTGTATTTGAGTACTGTATGAGGGAGAGATGAGTTCGAATGCCGTCGAAGTTGAAGACTGGCGATCGGAGTGAGGAAGTGACTCCTCACTCCGGAAATCTTTTTCTCTCTTCTCTGGAGGAGGAAGTAGGAGCAGAGCTCAGTCACTCACGAGGCGCCCCAGCAACCGTCTTGGACACTTTGCCTTTTGCAAAAATGAGGATTTTGGCTTCGGCTCACTCTCGGGGTTCTTGGCAGCCCGCCTACCCTCACACATTCGCTCCCTCCGCCCGGCCCCATCCAGCAGCTCCCTTTTAAACTCCTAAACAAACCGAGAGATTTCCATATCTAAAAACAATGAAGACGGTAAATATAAATATCCCCATGAGTCAATCCTTCATTCAACCTCCAAATCAAAGGTTGGAGAAATTGTCAAGTTTCCCATTTATCAACCGACCACGCGACAGTAGGTCGAGTTCGTCAATATTGATTCTATTTTACTCTCATCAATTGGTTTTCAAGGCGAGATAAAATCCGCAGATATAAACCCACGTTCAATTTCTCCTCGTCACTTTTCACCTCTCACGCCTCCTTGACGTGAGTCCTTCATTCATGAATGGGATCTTGAATCTTGGGACAACAACCGTCCGTGGTCTTCATAAACGAATGTCGATCGAGTGATTAGGAAAGTAAATGAGGTTGTTAAGGCCATTGGACCATTTTTAAATTCAGCTTGAATATAAAAGAGCATTGATGGAGGATTTCCAGGTTTTCGCGGATGCACGTAAAATGCAGTTAGAAAACCAGACTTGTGAAAAAATACTACAATAAGTGAGTGTACGTATTTAGACTCAAGACGTGGTGTCTTAATTGAGCATGGCGCATGGAGAAGACTCCAAAGTCTCTCATTTTCATTTTAATGCTGTTGGGAAGAATGGGGAAATGAGGGAAACGTGTCTTTTTGGTCCTATACTAACTCCTATAGTTCCCACTCCCTTCTCTGGCTACATATTAGGTAATGAAGAGGAATGTGGGCTAATTGGGACGGTTCATTCACTTGATTTACACTTGTAATCATTTTTAACCCGACCATCCTGCGCAGGATTCGGTTATATTTCGAACGCCGGCTTCGGCATGTCCCCACATTCCTTCAATGGGGCATGGGATTTTTAAATGGACGGCTTTGTTGTAAATCCCGGGTTCGGGGTCCAGACTCGAATCCGGACACCTTCCCCTGCCCCACCTCCCTTTTCTTCAGTTTACATTTCAAGAGGTTTATGAACTTATTTGCTGCATCTTTAACACCCTTGTCTGCACCAACTCGTATTTACCCGAACACCTCTCTTCCATTGGCCTTTCTATTTAAAACTCTTTCTGAGACATTCTCTCACTTTCTATTTCAAGATATTTCCATTCTTATTGACATAAAATGAGATAGAAGTGATATGGATCTTGGTTAATTATTGTGCTTTCAACAAGCTTTTTACTACATGGTTATTTTATTTAAGGAAAGTCATCAGGATCAATATAATGCATGCTTTGCTTATTGTTAGAAATTGTAAGATCTCTATTATAAATAAGCATGTTTAAATGTTATTGACATTTTGAATGACAATGATGGGAGTATTGGCACTTGGCATCAAGAAAGACGTTGATTTCATTTTAATCCTCAAGAAAGTTGAACTACCTCAAGAGCGAAAGCATAAACCTTTGTTTTAAATCTTTTTTGTCTCAAAGTAAGGTTGAAATTAACATCATGGTTATTTTCGTCTTGGACTTCTTCAAGGTAGAAAATTAAATGAACGATAAACTTCATTCTATTTGTAAAAGTAAATTATGTGTAGTTACATTCAGCAAGTCTAAATTCTCTGAAAAAATTATAGTCAGTGTCATTGCTCTAACTCTGAATAATGCTTTCAAGTCTGAATACCTAAGTAACACTTATTGTTAGAGTAGTTAATGTATATGATAGATAGATTGTATTTGCATACCGTATTTATTGTCAGAATTGTATGAACATCGAAAATATCAAGAATCTTTAGAAAATAAATTAAAAGTTAATATTTAATGATTAGGTAATAGACTAATCGATGGCAAAATTATTCTCGTATTAAGTGATGGTTAGTATGACATTTTTATTATGTAATGCCATTACAAATAACATTGTCAGAATCAGAAATACATGTGGTTGTAAATCATGAGCTGAATTATTACTTTAAAAAATTATAAATAAAATTTTTAATGATTTTGACACTTTTCGTGGGAATTGGGCCTTTACATACATATTGCGCTATAGCTATAGGGCATAGACATGGAGCTTTTTCATGTGTAGTTTTTGTATCTTGAGATGATGATTTGAAAATAAAGCGGCTGGAATTCACATTCCAGGATTTGTTGAGAAAACCACCTGTTACTCGAATCTTGCCATCTCACCTGTCCGCTTGTAATCTGTCAGAAAAACCAGGCTTTTCTTACAATTGATCAATTATTGATCTATTCAAATACTCAATTTCTTCATTAGGATAGAAAAATAATTGAATTTCCTCTTTATTGTTCTTACTTCTTGTTTAGTACTGTTTTTGTAATTAAATCCCAATTGAATCTCTAAAATGAAGCCGGCAAGCATTCTAATACTGACAGTCCTGACTGTAATATTCTCTCAAACTCAATTTACACACGCTAAAAAGTTAGAAACTGTATCCGACAATGAATTCCTCAAGTTGGTAAAAACAGAAAAGTTTGTCGTCGCCTTATTCAGTAAATAATTAAACTTGACTTCTAATTTTTATATTTACAATAATCGAAAGTGCATAATCACTTCCTATTTAAATAGGTAAAACTAATTGTCCAAAATGTGAAGAGTTCGAGCATGAACTTTCCATGAGTCGAGAAATTTTGGTCGACTCGATTGGAGCATGGGTTGTCAAACTTACTTCCAGTCCATTGGCCAGGCTCTATTCTCCGGAACTCGAACCAGCCGTCGTCTTTTTTAGACACGGAATTCCAATGCTTTATCATGGTTAAATACTAATTAAATTAGATCGTTAAATTTTAGAAAGTGTAATTCAATTTTTATTTTTAGGCCCAATTAACGAAGATGATCTTTTAAGCAAGATTCAAAGGAGTCAAGAACCTGCAGTGAAAGAACTTAGCGACGACAATTTTGAACATCTTACTCAAGCCTCTACTGGAGGTATGATTAACACCCATGAAATCTAATTTATGTATCTTTAATATTTATAATTTAATAATATTTTTACACAAGGTTCATTAAAACAAAATTTGCGTTATAATCCAAATAATGTAATTTGAAATATTTAAAATTTGATTTACAGCAACGACCGGCGATTGGTTTGTTATGTTGTAAGTTTCGATTAAAATTTCAAAACTATATGGAATTTGTAACATAATTTCACTAATTTCATTTTGTATTGATTGTAGTTATAAGCAAACTTGCGTGACGAGCCAGAGATTGCAAGCAATTTGGGAAGCAGTTGGATCGGATTTCAAAGGAAGGATAAATGTTGCAAGAGTTGACAAAGGAGGAAATGGAGCTGCCACGGGAAGAAGATTTGAAGTTAGCGACACTCCAACCTTCATTTTGTGAGTGTCACTAAACAGATTGATATTTATAATGTAAAATAGGTATTTATGTTTAATTATATTTTTTACTCTTAGGTTTCGTCTTGGAAAATTGTACAAATACGAACTAGAGAAAGTGAACATTCCCAATTTAATTGATTTTGCAACTGACTTTTTCCGAAATTCAAAGGGAATTCCGGTCCCTCAACCCAAATCACCATTGTAGGGGGAAATTTTACTCATTTGATTAATTTTTTGCATATTTTATAAGATACGCAGGAATTGCAATCATAATCAATGTTATTACATTTCTAGTGACGACTTTACTGAAATGGTTGCAGAAAAGCTCAAGGAGAATCCCATGCTCCTCAAATTCGGTTCAATTGGAATTTCAATTATTGTATTGGTTGCTCTATTGATCAAATGTCGAGGAGGAAAGAAAGCACAACCGGAAAAATCATCAAAGAAAAAGAAAACGTGATCATCATCTTAATAACATCTCAATAATACAAGAGACTGTTCTCACATTTCATTTGTTAATTTCCGTCAATAAATTTTGTTAATTATTGGAAGCTATTTGTACAAAATATTCCTTTTAAATGATTTAAAGCTAAATATCATAATAATTCACACCAAACTTCCTTGTTAAATAATTTTTTGAATAGACTTGTTCTAAATATTACATTCACCATTCAAAATTATCTATATTTGAATGCTTGAATGTAATAACGCTGTTAAGAAATTTCAAAATGGTTTCTATTGTAATTGTACTAGTCAAAAAATGAAATTATTTCATTTTAAAAATTCTTAACCTTTTACGATTTCATAAACATTTTTCTCTGATTATAAATTCTGTTTTTGTTTATTTTAACTATAGTTTATTCTCAAAATCGGTGCAGGTAAGTTTGAAAAACCCGCATATAATTTCCAGAGATGCGAATTACAATTTCACTGTTACTATTAATTGTAGGTGTTAATTTATATTGTTTTTGAAAATTTTTAATGTTTATTTTATATTTTAGCCTCAATTTCATTATTTTATTCTTGCATTAAAACATCAATAAAATTCAAATGCAATGAAAAGTTATTGAAATAGTTATGTATGTATTTTGTAGATGAGTATTGAATTGGTTTAAATATTGCATATGCAATACTACAATTAATTGTCGCCATTAAATTGTAATTCGTATCTCTGGAAATTATATGCGGGTTTTTCAAACTCACATGCACCGATTTTGGGAATGAACTATACCTATTTATTCTCTTGTTTGAAAATTATCTCTCTCGGTTCTTTTATAAGTATTACCAGCAATTGGCCAGTCTCCTGACTGGTTGATAACTTCTTTCCATTAAAAACTATTAAATGGTACAAACCGTAGGGTCCGATATCTGTCCCCCGACCCGGATACTTTTAAAATCATACCCCCCAGACAGATTTCGGGCCAGGACATACAATGGATAGAAGTTACGAAACCGTCGGGAGACGGGCCCTTTGCTGGTCTTTAGTTATAAAATATCAGTGTATTTAGGTAATCCGTCGACATTTAGCTCTTATTACAACAGTGTGGGCTGAATTAATATTACAAACCTCTTAAGATCATGACAATGTCACAGAGTTTGGCATTTGCCACCCGATTCCGGTATTACCCGAGCCAGAAGGTCGGGACGGACAGGAACTATCCGCTTCTGGCACATTGTGGGCCCGGAGCCGGACACAGTTTTTTAAATCATAGAATAGTGCAAGAGAGGGAAAGAATTTGTGAAAAAACATTTCCATATGAACGTTTGTCAAACTCAAACTCGCCAACTTTTACAAAATATTTACATTACAAGTGTTGTGTTTCTCCTCCTTGAGAAACCCCACATTGTCGCAAATTTCTTAAAGACGATCAGTTTAATCAAAAAAGGGCCTGTCATGTTTTATTGGGAAATATTTCGGTCAGATTGGCATTTACAGTTGAGCCCCCACTGTTGTAGTAAGTGAGAAAAGTTCTCTTAATAGTACAGACACTGGAATATTATAAAGGTAGATTTATATATTCTAATTTATTTGAATAAAATATAAAATGGAAGATTCACAAATCACACTAACTAACAAAACATTTGACAATCTTAATAAACAAAGAAAGCGCCAAATAAATTACGTTGACCGATCCAGAATAGAAGCAAAAATATTAAAAAAAACACTGGCCAGCCTTACTTAGATGTAAACGGTAACATTAAGATGCCTTCAAATCGCACAATTGAGGTAATTACATACTTTAAAATAACCGATTTACACATTTAACAGATTAAAGTGTTAGTAATGTAAATTACAATTATATTCAAAGGGCAAAGTATGTGGAGTCAGGTGCAACTTACAAGGTTGCTACTTGGAACAAGATCGTAAAGACCAGATATACGATCAATTGTGGAATTGTGGCCAATTATTGTTAGCCAATATTACTCATTTTTGATGTTGGGCCTTTTGAAAAATGTCGTTTTTCAAAAAATATTAATGATAATTAACTAATTGGGCCAATTATTGGTCATTTAATTTGCTCTAACATTTGTATGTATCATTTGACTGCTCCAATCTGAACATTTTAAAAATCCTATGGATACGGGACAAAGGAGAATTTGTATAAAATAGGTAATAATATTTCGTCTAATGTTATTGTTTGGATTTGTTTGGAATTGTTATATTTTGCAAGATATTGATATCCAAATCACCACGGTTCCGATTACGGTTTTTAAAAGACGTGAACTAACTTGGATTTATACCCAAGTTTTCTAATTTGTTTATCAATAGTTTACGCTCTAATGAATCAAATGTCTTTCTTAAATCTTTTGCAATTAATATTGCAACTTGACCTTTATCAAGACTAGTTTTTAGGAAGTCTGAGATTTGAACTAAGCAATGTATTGTATTGTGGTGCTTTCTAAAGCCGAATTGATTATCATTTAAAACATTTTTATGATTTATGTAATTCGATAAGTCATTTAAGACTATTGATTCGTCTAATTTAGCAAAGATGCATTCCTGAGAAATTGGTCGAAAATCTGAAGGATTATTTGGAGTTTTAACTTTAGGAATTGGAGTCACTTTGTTAACTTTCTAATCATCAGGAATGGGTATATATATATATATATATATATATATATATATATATATATATATATAATCGAGTTTAATATCTTCATGCTAAATCCTGGAGGATCAATGGAATTTGAGCTTTTATGCTTCATTGAATTCTATGCTTTAAATAGAGTATAAGATGTTACATTTTGCACTTTAAAGTTATATTGCGTAATTTTGTCTAAATCTTCTTTAGAAGGGGAAATTACATAGTAGTAGAAATTAGAATAGTAGCATGTGGCATTTGCCAAATTCTTAGTATTTTCAACATCCAAATCAGAAAGAACAATGACTTTAAGTTATTTTTTATTCAATTCCTGTATAGCATTAAAAATAAGTTATGACTTTTAAGCATACTTTGATATAGGTATAATAAATAATAAGACATATTACGAAATGTATTATTCGTAATTAAAATAATAGCTTAAATTGTTTGTTTAAAACTGCCACGATTCCAGTAGGACAGGAGCTTGGAACTTATTCGCACTCCTTCCTCACCTTTCAGTTTGTTAAAGACATCCTTCAACAAGATGTCTTTGTACAAATTGAGTTCGATTTTACTGTTTATTGCTGCTACATATGCAAACCCCGCTCCCGATGAAGCAAAAGCCAAAGCTTACTTAGAAGGTCTTGAATCCCGCTATTCACAAGCCTGCACCAAGCAGTCAGTCGCAAGGTAAATGCTAAATTTTAAAATAATCAAAACGATGTTCGGATCAAAGCATCTTACATGCATTGATATACACTTAATAGTTAGATGAAATAATTTTATTAATAAAACTTTGTTTATAGTTGGGACTACTTAGTAAATGTCACCGATCACAATGAAAAAGTTAACGTTAGTAAAAGATAATTATATTTGAAATTGTTTAAGTTTAATTTAAATTACTCACTCATAGATTAAACATATTGTATTGCATTTATGTATGTATTTCTTTCAGAACGATGAGTCCAATGCATTTGAAGCTTATGCAGGAAAGGTGCAAATGGAAATTATCGACCAATTTCCAAAGTGGAAAGACTTTAAAGATGAAGACTTAAAGAGACAATTCCAATTTCTTTCCATTCGTGGCCCAGCAAAAATGCCAAAAGAAAAAGTTGACAAGGTTAAAATTAATAAATGCGCACAATTGTCATTCCAATAGTCCTTTTAACAAACGTCATATTTATACTTATTACATAGATGAATGAGATGGAGAGTCAAATGAAATCTGCTTATTCAAGTGCAAAGGTATGCGGCTTTAAGGACAAGACTAAATGCGACTATCGACTTGACCCAGGTATAGCACCAATTACCAAACCATTAAAATAAAGTATTTCAATCTACCTGTACAAATAGGTATATGCATAGAAGAGGTAGGTATCTAATAAAGAATGCATCTTCAGAACTTGTTCTTAAGCATTAATCCTTAACATGTAGCATATTGTATTAAAACATATTTATTAAGGTCGTTAATTTCAATTTGACAGCCATGATGTATAATATGTTAAAAAATATTATTTAATACTCACAAATAAACATTTTATTACTCACACAAAGAATTACACACCTTATTACACTTTATGTAATATAAAAATTATTATTTTACTACACGTGTCGTTCAATAACCTATTGTTACTTCCTCAGAAGGATTTTAAGTTAATGACCGATATTTCTAGGAATTTCCTACTAGTTGGATATTGTCATAATATATAATATATTACACATCAATTTGTTTATTTGTAATTTCTACTGTATAATTTTATATTAATCGAAGCATCAATAATATATTAGTAATATAGGTTTATAAAAGCGTATACCATAATATACGGGATTTTCCTTTAATGAGCTGATGTTTGAGCAATATGATGCATTCAAATATTAATCTATAATTTATGTAATTTCAATTAAACGATATTTAATGCATTTTTACAATCTAAATTTAATAGAGCTTTACACCATTATGAAGACGTCGACTGACTATGAAGAATTATCTTATTATTGGACAGCATGGCACGATAAAATGTCAAAGGAAGTTACTCCTGATACCTATAAGAAATTTGTCGGTTTAATGAATGACTATGGTGTTGCAAACGGTATTCATAATATATTTCAATCGTTTACATCACATCATTTTCGAATAGTTTCAATATTTTTTAATGGATAACTCATTTTGTTAGGATTTAAGGATGTTGGAGATTATTGGACCGTTTTCTACCACGACGGAAGTCCAGGATACACCTCAGAGAAATTCAAAGCTGACATGGTTCAAGTTTGGGAAGATCTTCGACCCTACTACACAAAGTTGCACGCTTACGTCCGAATGAAGCTCAGAAAATCAAATCCCGTTTATGAAAAACTCATTTCCAAGAACGGATATCTCCCAGCGTGCGTTATGGGAGATATGTGGAGTCAAGATTGGGGATCATTGGCAGCAACAACAAAGCCTTACATGAATGCTAAATCTCTTGATGCCACTGAAGCGCTTGTAGCAATGGTTTACATTATAGAATTATAGATATTGATATTAATTTGATATATTTATATACCTTGTAAAAAATTAATTGTATTTGTTTTATTAAGGGCTATACTCCATTGAAAGTTTTCCAAGCAGCCGACGATTTCTTTGCAGGGCTTGGACTTAAAAAAATGACAGATAAATTCTGGAGTTTGAGTGTTTTGGAGAGACCAGAGGGAAGAGAAATTGTGTGTCATCCATCTGGACATGACTTTTGTGAAGGAAAGGGATCAACTGATTACAGGTGATTACCTATATAATTAATTAATTATGCCCGATATAAAAATTGGTTGGGTATATGAGTTGCATTTAATTATGGTTTTTTTTATGTATTTTCTTTGCAGAATTAAACAATGTACAAAGATCACAATGGGAGAATTCGTAATTGATTACAAATTATACCATATTAATTAATCTACCATATATTTAAATTATAATTAAGTTTTTATAATTAAGTATATAATATAACTTTATTAATTCATGTTAAAGAGCTTCCTCATTTTTAATATTTGACTTTTCTAAAATGGAATTTTAGATAACTGCTCATCACGAAATGGGACACATTGAATATTATATGCAATATCAAGATCAACCGTGAGTTAAACTAATATTGTAACACCTCCATTAATTTTATATTAATTAGCAATTTTTCCATGTTTCCTTTTAGATTAATTTAATGAAATCAGTAATGTTATATTAAAGTAATGTTACTAGATTATATAGGTAATAGGTAGTATTTATTATTTTAAAAAAATTATTGATTTCTTTTTAGATACGTTTACCGAACCGGAGCAAACCCAGGATTTCATGAGGCTATCGGAGACGCTTTGGTATACCAAACTTTTGATAAAAATATAGCTAATATTGAGCAACTTAATTACAGTTTAATATTGGTATTTACATAAATACTTTTAAATATAGGCTTTAGCTGTGATGACTCCAGACCATCTTCAATGCAAATTGGGATTAGATATGAAATTGCCCATTGATTGCAATAAAGATGCAAGTGCTGCAAAACCAGTCTACAATATTACTGAAATGGATTACAACTTTTTGTATTCGATGGCCCTATCAAAGGTAATTATACTACTTTTTATAAATATCTGTATATTAAAGTATATTATTTTTTATATAAAGTACATTACATAGTACATAGTTATTATTTCATAATTGTAATATGCTTATATTTGTACTAATTATTATTCAATATTAAGTAATGATATAATGATCTTGTAAAAATCACTAATGATAATTTTTGTAAAACAGTTTGCTTTCTTCCCATTCGCTATTTCAATGGACATGTGGCGTTTCGACGTTTTCTCAGGGAAAGTTAAGAAGGCAGATTACAACAAGCATTGGTGGGATTTAAGAAAAAAGAATCAAGGTATTGTGCCTCCAACACCAAGAGCTGATGACGGTTTTGATCCAGCGGCCAAATTCCACATTCCTGCCAACGTAGAATACATTAGGTAAGGAAATAAAAAATTAAATGTAAATATGAAATGCGTATATTTGCATTGCACTAACCTACTGATACTTATGATTATGATGTTACTAATAATTAATGTAAAATTTAATATATTGATCCATGTTTCTCATCATTTTCATTATTTATGTCGTATTTTAAATAGATATTTCTTCAGTCATGTCGTTCAATTCCAATTCTATGAAGCTATGTGCAAGCTTGCTAAAGAATACGATCCAAATGACCCTAACACCAAGCCACTTTTTGCTTGTGACTTCACTGGAAATAAGGAGGCTGGTGAACTCTTCGGGTAACATTAACTAAACTTTGATTTAAAAAAGGCTTTTAGTCAAAGAATTAGGTATCTAATAATTCTAATATAACATCTTGTCTAATATAAAATTTAATATTTCAGAAAAATGATGGCAATGGGATCATCCAAGCCATGGCCTGAAAGTATGTTTCTCTATTATAATACTAATGTTATAAATATAATCAATTATCTGTAATTATTAAACGAGCACTTTATTTGTTACATTTTACCTACATGATTTAAGGTGGTAAAAATAATAATGAATATGTTTGTAATTAATTTCTAGTTCTGAAAGTACTTATTGGTGGAACTGGGGAATTGTCAATGAAGCCACTTCTTAACTATTATAAACCCTTGTTTGAACTCTTTGACAAAGAATTAGCAGCGGCTGGAGAGACTGCATGCTTTGGAGGTTTGTTTTTATTTACCACACATTTTAAACTTAATTAAATAGAACAAACTTAATTTGATTTTGATTAATACCAATGAAAAATATTTATTAATTATAGAAAAATGCTAAGTAAGCGGTTAAAATCAAGACCCAGAAATAAATGTATTTATTATTTGCAAAACTAGAAATTTATTCTTTGTCACCCTATTCATATTTCGATATAATTTTGTATATTTATTTCATTAAATGCATTTGTCTGATAAAATTGAAATTATGTAATTTAAGAAATTGCTATTTGAGCACTATGTTTTATGATATACATATTCCCCAGTCTGTGTTGGGAACGGATTTGGCGTTTAGTAGAGACTCGAGTCTCTTAGAAAAGATAAGATCTTGTCTTCATGAATGAAGATAATCCTTTTATTCATATAATATAGTATATATATATATATATGTTATGTATTAGAGGAATCTGGGTCAAAATTACGCTTACAATAATTACGCTCGGTCATAATTACTCCTGCAATAAATATTCCTACAATAACTACTCCTACAAGAATTACTCTGTAAGTAAATACTCGAGTTTTTTTTACTCTATCAGTAAATAATAAATATTAGATTGTATCATATTGTGTTTATGGAGAAGCCAAAAAAATTCGAAAATTTACGTATAACTATACTCTATTCCATTTGAGAAGATTATTGAGAATTAAATCATGTTACTTGACCAGGCAATCGAATGTCATGTCACCCGGAAATAATTTCTACAGGAAATAATATCGGTTTATTTGAATTTCTAATGACTTGTCAAGTAACATGATTCAATTCTCAATAATCTTCTCAAATGGAATAGAGTATAGGGAATCGATTCCAACCTTTTTTATTCGCCGCTTATCCCTTTTATAAATAAATTAGTTATTGACTCATTCAACATTAGACCGTATTATTAAAAGTCAAAAGAGACATCCAATTGCTGTATATAAGGGTTTTACTTATCATCACTATAAATCAAAGAGTGAAGATTGTTGGATTAAATATTTATTGTTTAGAGTAAAAAAAACTTGAGTAATTATTGAAAGAGTAATCATTGTAGGAGTATTTATTGCAGGAGTAATTATGACCGAGAGTAATTATTGTAAGCCTAATTATTGGCGGATACCGTATTAGAGTTATGTTGGCAGCTAATTGATATATACGAATGAAAATGGCATTACGTCACAAATCTTAATAAAAAAACTCTTTACGTCATACTTATAGTTTTTTAATAAGTTATCAAAATGTATTTATGAAGATGCAAAAATAGTTTAATTGTAAAATACATACAACAAAGAACTTCATTCACTCGTGTTTGCATTCATTCTTCTCCTTATGAACTCACATGGCGTAACGTATTTTATAAATACAAGATATATCGATGAGAAGATGAGAGTTAGTGTTTAAAGGGGAACTTCAAGGTTAGCATATTTACCAAATGCTTTTACATTTAGTATCTAAAACTAGGATGCAAAAATGTATTCTTATAAATTCTCCTTTATGAATTAGACGTGTAAATTTTATTCTGTTATTTGAGATTCTTGTTTGCTCTAGCCCTACTTATTAGATATTTGAACAAAATTGCTATATTAGTGTTTTATTGGTCACTTAATCTTGATGAGCTCAAGGCATACAATAACTGAAATGAACAATGCTAATTGTAACATTTCCTTTTTAATTGCTAACGCATTGTAAGTAATTACCTATGTATACCTGTAGCATGCGGCGTGCAACTCAATATAAGCACATATTATTATTACAAAAATTATTATTTAAAGATGAACAAATAAACTTACATTATTATTTTTAAAATGTAGCATTTAGCATCATAAGTTTTATAAATAAAAAAAAATCAGAAACTAATTTGATACAAGTTCAAATTTTTACAGCGAGATGCAACGGGTGCAATAAACGAGTCTCAAGTTTTCAATACGTAATAGCTAATACAGAAGAAGAACCAATTATTCTAAATGGAATATACAAAAGGAAATTTGCAATTAAAGCGTGATTCAAATATTAGTCTGCAAAGGTACCAACAAAGAAACTACCTAATTCTCTTCTTGGAAAATGCAATGTCGAGGTTTTCTGATTTATAATTAGAAGGTGGGGAAGATTGTGTTATTTGCATACGTACGTAAACAGTCAAATTTGTGGTTCGCAGTTCGCAGATCTTCACATAATCATCTTGATCTTCTTGCCAGAGGCAAAGTATTACTCATCTCTTGCCATTTTTTAAACTCTAGCAGAATTATATAAATATAAAAGGCTGGAGAAATGAGATGGTTAGGTTACACGAACCTTGGAAGAAGATGAATTCACTTCTCACATTAGCCCTCTTCGCTTCGGCAATTTCCTTTGTCTTTTCTTATGAACAAAGTAAGTTTAAGTTCAATTGTTTTACTTATTACTTCTTACAAAACATTTAAAATACTCCAAATAAAAGTATTTGTAAATAAATGTTACATTGTAATTTAAAATAATCTAACGAATTAAAACTTATATTTGCAGTTTACATAAGAGTACCACGACAAGGGTATGGATATGGTGGACAAGCACCTCATCATGGACATGGAAGAAGACCTTATAATGGTCAAGGCCAAGGACAACCAATTTATAACACCGGCAACAAGCCTATTGCCTTTGGAGGTGGATATGGTGGACAGAATGGAGGCGGATATGGTGGACAGAATGGAGGCGGATATGGTGGACAGGGAGGTGGATATGGAGGGCCAGGTGGCGGCGGATACGGAGGAAATTCAAGACCCATAGGCGGAGGCGGATACGGTGGAAACGATGGAGGCTATGAAGGAAATGGAGGAGGATATGGTGGAGGAGGAAATGGAGGAAGAGGCAATGGCGGTCCTTACAATGGAGGATACACTGGAGCCGGTGGTGGTGGACAAGGAGGAAAATATCCAATAGGAGGCGGAGGTCAAGGTGGAAAAGTTCCAATTGGAGGAGGAGGAAATGGAGGCTACGACGGAATCGGAGGTGGCGGACAAGGTGGAAAAGTTCCCATCGGAGGTGGAGGAAATGGAGGCTACGACGGAATCGGAGGTGGAGGACAAGGAGGAAAAGTACCAATTGGGGGAGGTGGAAACGGGGGCTATGATGGAATCGGAGGTGGAGGCCAAGGAGGAAAAGTTCCAATTGGAGGAGGTGGAAATGGAGGATACGATGGAATCGGAGGTGGAGGTCAAGGTGGAAAAGTTCCAATCGGAGGAGGCGGAAACGGAGGATACGACGGATCTGGTGGTGGTGGACAAGGAGGAATAGTGCCAATTGGAGGATATTCGGATCAAAATGGTAAGTTTTTAAGATCATATCTTGCATAAATTATCAATTTAGAGTATTATTTATTTTTAAGAATGGATTTAGATCCATTCATCCTATGTACTGTACATAATGTAAATTCTGAAGGCTTATAAAATTTTATTGAATTTTAGGAGGAGGCTTCACCCCTGTTGGAAATGCTGGGCCTGGTTTGATTACCAACCCGGGATTTGCTGACACTACCGGATATGCAGGTGGACAGAATGGTGGATATTGAAGTTAAATTAAAAAATGGTGTTTGTTACCTCGTTCACATTTTACTATTGTTTTTGTTATTGAAATAAAATTATAACAGTTTACATATTTGTGTACGTACCATATTTATTTTATTAATCGAAATAAGGAGTAACTTGGTCTGGGCTCTACGATTTTATTTGTCGTCGCTAGCTATATTTATGTATAAGAAAAAAAAACCAATTCATTTTTAATAAACTGAATCATACCTGATAACTATCATGTATTGAGAAAATTTTTGATTGGAACCACAAAGGGTATTATACTTGTAACCTTGAATCGCTTCGATAACACTTTTTTCCTTGAATCTACGTTATAATATAATATTATACCTGGTATGTTTCAAATGTCATTTAAATACTTTATATACGTATACCTACCTACTATGGAATGCCTACAGGTATTTTACAATATGTAGTAGCCTACACATTGAGTAAAAAAACTACTATTTCCATACATGTATTATAAATCGCATCAGAATAAGAAGTTATTGCATATTTAAAAATATAAATAATAATTTTTATAACAATAATTTCAAAGACTTGATTCTTAAATTCTTTCATTCTCCTTTTAATTGGATACTACTTATTTATTGACAAGATACGTATTAGATAAAGGTAAAAAAATCTTCGTTCACCAGGAATGATTATTCCTTGGGGCTATACGTAAATGGCCTTAAACGCCTACTCTGTCTGTCGTTTTCATTTTAACAACCATGGAGGACCCTCTTTTCAATCATTTGGTAAAATCTTAATTTTAATCAATATTTTAAAACAATCATTTTGAATAATTCATTTATTTAGATTCTCGAAAGGATATTGTCATATTTGAAGTTGAAGGATTTAAAGAGCTTTTGTGGAGTTTGCTCTCAATGGAAGCAGATTGGAATTCCCTTCCTTCTCAATTCATCTAAAATTAAAGTACGAGATTTAATGAAATTTCTTCACAGCGGCTTGACACATCAAAATTTTCATCTCGACTCGATCAATTTACAAGTAGAAGATCTGATTCTAAAGAAATTTGCTGAAGCAAATGAAATCAAGGATTTAGTTTTAAGCAATTGTGTTGGAAGCCTCAAGGCTAATTATTTCCCACTTGTTGAGGATTTATCATTAAGGAGCGGAACAATTGAAGGAGCATTTCAACACCTCAAAAGACTCGAGATTTACGAAGATGTGGATGAGATCCAGTGGAACATGCTTTGGAGAACCTGTCCAAAGTTGCAAGTATGCTAGAAGAATAAGATCCTAATATTAAATATTTTTTATTTAAATAGTCATATTCAACTTCAAGTTCATTAAAGATTGTTAATAAGCTATTGATTGCGATTAATCAAAATTACTCTGCAGGTCCTTAACGTTCAATGTAAATCCCGCGAGAGCCTAAAAGAGATGCTCACCACTTTGCATATAGCAAATCTCCCAATAACAGATCTTATTTCATTTCTCACGGAGTTTGAGAACGAACATTTGGAGATCTTGGTTAACATAGCCAAAAAGAAAACTCTCGAGTTATTGGACATAAGTTTAAGCCCTAAAGCAAGCAAACAATCAATTGTTGCTTTAATTAACTCACTAGAGGAAAACTTGTTAAGCTTAAAAATATTTCGAGAAGCCCCCGAGCTCTGCAGTTTTCCCTATGGCTCTATCATGAAGAATCTTCGATCTCTGGAAATAATGGGAAATATGGTGGAAACATTGGACTTTTTGATCTTTACTCCCAAATTGACATCTTTACATTTAAACCAAACGGAAGAAGACTTCATGGGAAAGAGTAGAGAAATCCAAATTCATTGTCTCACTTCCCTTTCAATTGAGCATCTCGTTGACCCGATAGTTGTCACACAAATAGCTTCTATTTTCCCGTCTCTAAATAAGCTCTCGCTATTCCTGAACGACAACACTATTGGGGTTGTATTTAAAATGAAAAATCTTGAAGAACTCATTGTTTTTGGAACGGATCTTACTGATGAGGGAATTACAGGCCTCCCTTTTGACATCCTCAGTCGAGGCTACAAGTACATGAAGGATTTTAGAAAATCTCCTTTCATTGGAGATGCTAAGAGTAATAAAATATTACTTATTGTTAAACCGTTATTCTCAATATGACTAATTGATAATTAATGTTTACTTCCTTTAAATTTTAGAACTTCGAAAATTCACACTTTATCCTCAACCATATGAAAATATTACTGACCACTCCATTCATCATGGATTTTTATTTGCCAAAGAACTCACCTCTATTGAACTTCCTGAAACATCTGTTAGTTTTTTAAAAAACTTTTATAATTATGTTCCATAAATCATTCACTTTTTACTTTTTAAATTTTTTCTAATACAAATAGATAACTGATGATGGAATTGAATTGTTGAAAATGCTCCCTGGATTGGTTAACTTAAGCGCCCTTTATTACTTGAAAAACGGAGAGCCTGAGCTTCGTAAAAATAATATCAAAACCATGATTCAAATGAATAAGTAGCTTTTATAACATTATAATGTGATAACAATGTACCTATATGAATTAAGTTTTCAATTGGAATAAAGCATGTGTCGTTTTTCTCAATTACAGTAGAATTACCATTGTGTATTATATGTTAGGTTAAGCTACGTACAGTAAATACTTAAATAGAACGCGGAGCCTCAAATAAACCGCATCCCTCAATTAGAGCGCGGGGTCAAGATAAATTTTGTGAATAGAACGCAGGCCTCAATTAGAACGCGGGTCTAAAATTACTATCACACTAAACAATGAATATAAAATATAAGCGCTTATTGACAAAATATCGATCCTATTAATACTTAATTAGAACTCTCATTATTTTTTAACAATTAAAATGAAACGACACTCATATGATACTAAAGATATGATATTGAAGCAATAGAGTTTGCTAAAAACCATAGTGGTGAAGCTGCCGCTAAAAAGTATGGAGTATCATCATCAACAATCAGAGATTGGAAAAAATTATCTACTAAACTTGGTAAGTAAATGACTTGAATACTAATTAATTATGTACTTACATAAATACTATGAGTTCATATTTAACCTGAATTTTAACTTGCACATACATATAAGTATATTAATTATATTTATATGTATTTTGTTTTAGAGGAAATGAAGTCTAGTGGTCAAAATAAAAAGAAGCGTTTATCGGGAGGAGGATCAAAAAAGATTAGTGAACAACTTGACCACGAATTACTCGAATGGGTACATCAAAGAGACGAAGGGCTGGCAGTTTCACGAAAAATGATTCAAATTAAAGCACGCGAGATTTTTTCTATTCGAGAAGTTCAATCTGCACCAGAAGTTCAATCTGCACCAGAAGTTCATGTTGTTTCCAGCAAAAACGGTTGGATAAACCAAGAGCTCACAAATCAATGACTCGACAAAGTTTACGGCAAATTCTCTTTTGGTAAAAGTTGGGACAGTTATCGTTGTCACATTAGTAAGGAAACAAAAGAACACTTCAAAAAATTCAATTCAAAGATGCTCGTCATTCTGGGAGGTTGTACAAAATTTATCCAAGCACCTGATGTTTCCTGGAATAAACCTTTTAAATCTAACATTATGGAACTGGCAAAAGATGAAGATAAGACTTTCACATCTGGAGGAAATCTTAAAGCTCCTTCGAAACAGTTGATGGTTGAATGGGTTAAAAGTTCCTGGGAGTCGATTCCTGAAGAAATCATCAAAAATCCTTCGAATGTTGTGCTTTGACAACTGCCACTAATGGGAGTGAAGATGGCCTCATTACATGCATGAAATTAAATGAACCTTGTCATCCAGCTTGGCAAATATTAATGAATTTTAAAGACAACGAGCTTCCATATGAAATAATTGAAGAAGAGGATGGAGATCAATTAGAAGAAAATGAATTTTTGATTGATACAAGTGACGAAGAAGATTAATACAAGTTAACTGATACAATGTAAAACATTTTCACATATTAAAAATTAAGATTTAAAGTAAAATTAACAATTTAACTTATTTAACTTATTGCCTTATATTTTATTTTGGATAGAACGCGGGCCTCAAATAGAGCGCGGGGTCAAATTAAATTCTGCGAATAGAACGCGCGGCGCTCTATTTAAGTATTTACTGTAATTATATTATGTGTTTAATATCCTATTTTACATTTATTACATTATAAGATTTTTTGTTTACACTTTAATGACCTTAAAGCAAAATGGTATATAAACTACCAGTAAATTGATTGGGGATATAGAATTTATTGAGATTATGAAACATTCAAATGACTTCAAACCTTATCC
>JAQGBZ010000387.1:0-56439 GCA_034687125.1 Neelides folsomi
CGTTGAGCTAACCAGCCGCGAACTTGACGAGAAACATGAACAGGATGGTTGTCCTGGGCCAAAATCCAGTTATCCCCCGCAATTTCCTCGGCACAATTGAAAAGATAGCGATCCAGGGTATCTTGGTACTCGTCTGTAAAATATTAGCCAATTTCAATTACTAGTTTCTAAGATATAACCATATATGTGTGATGGAAAATGTGGGAAATCTGAAAAAAAATAATTATTGAAAACTGTGACCCCACATTGACATCATTTAACTTTTGAACCAGCCAACCGATATACATGAAACTATGGTCATATATATGTAATTATCACATTAAAGTTTTACGAAGATTCATTTACAAACTTCGGCGATAACCCTTAAAACATGAGTGTAAAAATGTTTGAAATGACCCTCGTACCATTACCATACTATTTATTTATAATTTATAATACTCGTATATTAAAATACACACAAATAGTCTATTTAGGGTTAAATTAATTTTTTAGCTTAAAGCTATTACAAAGCAGAACAAAGAGACAAGTAAATAATTGTATGATTAAACTGCCCTAAAGAAATGTCTATTAAATATTAAAATATACCTTTGGCTTCTCTGTCGTTTTTTTCCGAAATCTCCTAACCTAGCCTCCTAACTCCTAAAACGTTCTACTTCGGACTTAATAGAGAATTAATAAAAAAGGTAATTTTAAATAAATCAAAGGCTTTATGATGCAATTATTACCATTTACAGCAGATTAAATATTTGACTTTAAATAAATTAACATTTTCAATTTTACTGATTTTTTAATAAAATATTTTAAATGTCAATATTAAGATTTAATTATAAAATATGCTTAATTTTATATGATATGACCACCGACCGGATATAAATACAAAGCATTAAAAATGAAAAATGAAACAACATAAATAAATATTAGATAATTTTAATTGCTCGTGTTTTCCTGTAAATTCTATAAATAATACTATTCGTATAATTTCAATAGTCACCATTAAATTTTTTATAAGTTTACTTATTTATTAAATTCTCCGATAGAGTTTTTAACGAATTTCTGTGATCTTCACGGGGCCCAATAATAATTCAACTCATCTTGTTTCTCCTTATCAGACATGTCTTTCTGAGTGATGGCAATGCGTTGATGTGGGATGTTGGATCTGTACACCGCGGCATGGGTGTGCATCTAAAAATTCCCAATGTAAAAATCCATTAAAACCCCAGACAAAGGTAATTTAATAAAAAGTTGAAAGAGATAAATTAATAAATTACATTAAACTTTGGCCTTGTCAAAGTTTTCTTCGCTTTCTCAATCGCCGCTTGCATTCTCTTAAGATGGACGAGTTTTCTTTCTTGCATCCTCGCGTCTCTTTCAATTTCACGACTTTCACGATCCATTTCCTGTGTAATTCAATTTTTAATATCAAATTAACAAATTTCAACTTATAATCAAAATGTAATAAAACTCTTCAATAGCATAATTTCTGTCTTAATGTCATTTACATAATATGAATATGGTATAGGCTAAAAAGTTGCGTGTGATTGGATTACCTCTGATATTTTCCAGACAATTTCCGGTGGCATGCTTTCAAGTTCTCTCACAGTATCTTCAAAATACTTCTCAATGGAAGTGAGCATCAAAATGGAATCTAAATGTCGATCGTCTCGTCCGATTATGACATCGTAAACAGAGCCAACGTACTTTTTGAGGATTTTGAGAAGTTTATTCTGCTTTGCAACGTCGTAATGACCCCCGCTGTACATTTTGATAATTGCACGAGTCATAAGGATTTGATTTTCAATTCCTTTGAGGACTTCATGCTTGTCGTTGATTCGTTTCCTCAAACTCTTGGATTTTTTATTTAATTCATCCTAAATTTTTAAATATTTTTAAAATAACGTTTTGAGATAAGATTTGCGTTTTAGTAAAATATCTATAAAATTTAATTTAAAAGTTTGACCTCTTCTCCTTTACTCTTTTGTGAGATTTCCTTCGCTTCCACTTCAAGGTTCTGAGAGTTGAGGATCAAAGACAAAGATTGTTCTTCCACATCAGTGAAAATTTCCAAGACGTTTTTGGGCTTTGTGAAGGTCAATTCTGGAATCAAAACGTAATAAGTAAGGTTCTTAATTATATATAATGTTGTATGGTTATGGTGTTGTATGATGTTGCAGGCGTATGAACTGAATTTTTATATTTAATTTAATTATTTTTATAATTATTCTTTATTTTAATGAATGGAAATATGAATTTTAAAATACTGCTGATTTCTTCTCTGTCTGTGATGTCGTTTCCTTCTACAAGTTTGAATGATTGGATGATCTTTTGTTCATTCACACGATCTTCATCCGCACTAGATCCTTAAAGGTAAAGAGTTAAATGTAAAATCCATGCAATATATTTAATACATGTTTATAAATAATATATCAAATGAAAAAATGAAAGTTTTAAATATTTTTCATTGGTAATTTGGTTTTTAAATGCAGTTAACTTTTGCTTAATTTTAGTTTTTACCCCCGGCAAGTAATTCGATAAAATTTGGATATTTGGAATTATTGATGGCGACGCTAAAGTGTGAATTGTCTTGTGCAGCTTCATCAAACGTCTGCTGCATCTTTTCTTCAAGGCCAGTTAAGAAATTGCTATTACTCGACACATCATTAGCTAAACACGGAAAATATTAAATTAGCCTTTTTCTAGAGCCTTTTATATTTTTATTTGTAAATTATAATTAAATACTTTTTAATCATGTCGAAGTTCTTTAACAACTTTTGTCTTCCTAGCATATAAACTTAAACTATAATCTAAAGATTATTTAGCATTAAGAGCTTTTGAAGCCAAAGGTTAATTACCACCATAGCCGATTTTCTTCATAAATTCCACCTTGTTTTCCTCATAAGTTTCGTCCACTTGTTCTTCGGCCTCGTCCACAGTCAAACCTTCGTTGATCATTTGGATCATTTGTCGCTTCACTTGAATTCCTCTCTATAAAAACACCCATTCAATGATGAACCTTTTTACTGATACATTCATTAAAGTAGCTTTAACTTCCTTCTAATTGATTTAATATACATAATAAAAAGTTGCGTATTAAAGCTTAAGCTTAAGTGTAATTGTATAATTAAAATGTAAAAATATTTATAAGCTAATTAAATGTTTTTAAGTTTTTGTAATAACGGATGACCTTTTCTTCTCTATCAGCTTCTTCAAGTTCTCGTCTTTCAACTTCTCTGGAAATGCTTTGCATCATTGCCATATATCTTTTGCATTCCCTCAGATTCTCGCAAGCTTGTTCAATCTCAGCTTCCAAATCTGCATTCTGAATATAAAGAGAACGAGCATAGCCAATTCGTTCCAATTTGGCCCGAAGAACACTTTCAGCTCTAGTATTATAAAATTATAAATATTTTAATCAGTAAAGCCATTTTTTAATTAATACATTCATCCATATCCAAAAAAGTTCAATACTCTGTAATTAATTGTTAAGTTCTGGAGCTAATTAAGCTTAAATTAATTGGATTAATTCTTCACTTTTTCATGGCTTCGTTTGTTATCGTATCGCTGTCCTTGACAAACTTCTCAAATGTGTCTTTGGTAAAATCGCAGAGCCATTCATATTGGTCCAATGTTTTGTCTTCGTTTGCATCTTCCTTCTCCATTTCCTCCAATGCATCTCGACGAAGCTTATTTTCTAACTAGACAAAATAAACAAAAAGTCCTAATTGTCTTTAACCAAACTTGTTGAATAAACAAGCTTGGAGTTTTTATCTAATATGAGCTAAACACTCAATAATTTAAATAGAACAATTGAGCAACTCAAAGCAACTGTTAATAAAATTAAAAATGTTTAAATTATTGTGATTCTTATACGAATTTATGCATTAAATTGATTCTCGTTCGCATGTAGTCTTTAGCAAAAGTAGCGTTGATTGAAAAATGCTTCACAATGTCCATTGCATTTCCTGCCTCAAACATCACTTGGCCGAAGACAACTTCGCCCACTGAAATTAATAAAGGAAATTAACTCTTAGGATGCTTTAAATCAGAAAAGTTGTATGCAACTAAATTATAATTAAAATTATTGATAATTATAGAAAGAAATAAAAGTTACTGTCGACTTTCCCTCTGTAAAAGTTTCTAAAGGCAAAAGGTCTGAGTCTTTCGTTCAAAGTCTTTTTCATCCTCGTGAAAGAATTCTGTTTGTCAAAAACAGTCGACAAACGACGATTGGCTGCGTTCTTTAAATAAAATATTTATTTATAATTGAGTATTTTTTATCAAAGTATTATTACGACAAAACGTATTCAATAAGCACACTACACTCCAAAATTTAACTATTAATATTATTATCAAAATCATTAATAATAAAATTCATTTAATAAATTTTGATCGGTTTTAATATTTTACTATATTTTTTAAATTTAATATACTTAATTGAAACAAGTACTTATTATGTATTTATTATCATTCAATATAATATAATAATTTATAATAAATCATACCCGATTTGTTTTCTTCGTTTTCTTCGTATAGTTGTACAACGGGAGATCAAATGGGACATCAAAAGGATCTTTGTTATCATCTCCAGCCACCGGCGGAACAACAAAAGCCTCCCGTGCTTTCTTCTGGTCATAATAATCTGGCTCAAGACATGGATTTTTAGTATAAGAACTGGCCAGGGTTGGACCGATTGGCGGAAGTTTTGGAGCTGGGAATTTCTTCCTCACAAAGGGGACGCCGAGAGCGGGTCGTTCTTGTGGGTCAAACAATGGTTTGACCTTTTGCTTCTTCTTGGTTTGTTTGGCAAGTCGAGATTCTAATTCTTTCCTTTCTCTTCGGAGTTCTTCCAATTTTTCACGATTGTTGATTTGTTCTCTTTGGGAAATCGTCGGCCCTTCACCTTCCCCTTCACCTTCATGACCGAAATATTTGTATTCGCGAACGAGGATTTGCTTCACTGGTTTACCTGAACTTTTTCTTTCCATTTTGTGATTTAAAATTAAATAGCAATTACGACGTTTTAATCAAAAGACTAAGATTGCAATATTACGACAATTGAAATTATAGTGTAATTTATTTACAGAAGTATTTATTTATTCACTATTATTGCACACACAAATTATTTAAATATTTACAGAATGTTTTATTATTTTAACAAGATTGCATTAACTTTACAAGATTGATTTCCTTTATAATATTGATCAAACGGTTTCTGAACTGAAGATGGATTTATATGAGAAAGAGTTTCTAGTGTTCAATAGCATGGAAACGAAAGGTTCAACGTTCCATTTCCACATGTTGGATTATACGACTTATGATTTATTCGGTTTATCAAAATTATAGTAAATAATGTAATGTTTAATTGGCATTTAACACCATAAAAGATCAATAAAAAGATAAAATTCGGTTCAATGACTCAAAATTACATTTTATAATACAAGTCCAATTATTATTACAGACAATAAATTCCTATTCGTTAATCTTTAAATTTTATGAAAATTCCATTAAAATTGGAAAGTAATTAAATCCACGGTTTTCTGAAGCTGCTTTCGTATTCTCCCCGCGTAAAGTTCCACTCAACGTTTTTAAACGCTATCTTGAAGACAATCGAGAGTTAAATGTTCCTTAACATCTAATTTTGGCCGCATCTTCACAAAGAAGTTAAAGAAGCCGAAGAAGCAAATTATAAAATCTTCATTAAATTGAACAACAATGGCAGACAAAAAATCTCTAAATTCGATGAAATCATTGAATACATCCTTAAGCTTGCAAAGCAAACAAAGCCAAATCTATGAACCGAAGAAAAAGAGAAAGAAGACAATCATGAAGTGGATGAAGAGTAATTTTTAATAAAATTATATTTAACAAAAGTAATATCATTTAATAATAGTTAACCTCATTGTGTCGATTTGACTAAATTCTATAATTTATGATACATTGTATTTTAGTGAATACTGTCGAATGGTATAGACATAAAGCACTTAAACTTATATAAATAATTAAATTATTCTAGAAAGGGTCAAAATTCCCCAACTTTTAATGGACAATTCGGAAAATAAGGAAAAGGCTCGAGTGTGTTTAAAATTTTTAAAATGGGAAATAATTCAATTTCAACCTTGATCTTTATGTTACATATTTTAATTTATTTTGATTTGACCCTCAGCTTGCTCCGTGGCTTCGTGATTTCTTCAACGAAGAAGTTCCAGAGCTATTTGCCTTCGTCAGCAAGCGAATCCACGACCTTTTCGATGATCCAGAAGTTCTCGAGAATTACGATCAAGATTTGCTCAGAGAACTCCAATTTGACGAGAGAAAAATCTTAGCCATTGAAAGAGTTCATTTCCTAAGTTAGTTAATTAATTTTTTCTTGGCCCCAAAAACCGTGTTACAATTATAATACCTTTTGACCTCTTAAATTTAAATTATTAAATTTAAATTATTGTTTTAGAAGGTTTTACAGTTAGGTATGCTACTGTCTTGATTTTATATTTAGCTTTCAAAACAGCAATGGAACTCCCAAGAGATCGTCTATACAACGGTGACTATCACGCTTATCCCGTCGCTGCAGACAATTTATATAGAGTGAAAATGTCAAGGTTCAAATGTTTCAGCCGTTTTTTAAAAGCCAAATTTTGCGGGTCCGAGGATTTCAAAATCATCGGTGACGATGTGGTGACAAAGCGGAGCATAACCAAAATGATGGACAAATTAAATTACCAGCTTGATTTAGAAGAACGAACCTTAGAATTCATTAAGAAGAAAAGAATCGAAGAATCGCGAGCGACCAAATCGCTCCGTCCTGAAGAGTTCAAAATGGAAAGAGTTTTCCGCCTCTATGGGACCAAACATCAAGAATTACCTGAGCCAGAAATCGACATCCATACAGACTTTGAATCTTAAATGCCAAATATCAATTATTATTAAAATCATTAATTTAAAATGTTTTAAAGTTTTAATTTAGTTTTTATTGTCATTCTAATTTATGGCTTGTAAAGAAAAATCACTTTTTTGATTAAAAGTTTCTTTGAATTTTAGCGGCTTTTAGGTTTTGCGATTTGGTTGGCAGGAGATAGAAAGTCATCGCTTTCATTTACAATTCCCTTTGGTTTGCCCAATCAGTTCAATCACTCCGTTTGTTGAAATTGAAAAGAGTTCACCTACAAATTCCCTTCCCTCATTCTGACTTTGTGGACCATTTTCAATTGAGTTGGAGCAATTAACTCCCCATTCGAGAAAGGGGCTAATGGGAGGAGAAGAGCAATGACAAATTCCATCAGTTTTTCTCCTTTACTTCTAAAGGAGAAGAAACGGCAGACTCCCCATGGGTTTTCTTTTCTTCCCATCACCCTCCTTCTCCTCTCTATTTATTCTCATAATTAATTCCCTAATTTTAATTTGCGGATCATTAGCTCTCATTCTCTCACCCCAATGGCCAATTAACATATTTTATTTCGGGTTCTTTTCCTCTTTCAAGGCCAACCCAGTTCCTTTATCTTCTTCCTCTTTATTCTTCTCTTGCTTTAATCCTCCTTTGATGGAGAATATTCAGGTGAGTAGAAAATGAAGGCTGGGGCTTTTCATCACTTTTCAAGACTTTACAAGTTGAGTTGAAAAGTTTAACCAAATACAAAGAAGGATAATTGATTTGATAAACAAGTGTTAATTTATAAATGATCAATTTAATTAATTTATTACTGGATTGATTTGATTAGCTATTCAATTAATTTGATTAAATTCTCTTTGTAGTTTATTGATTTTCATTTCGATAACTTTGGTTCAACCTCTTACAAAATTAATTAGAGAACTGCGTCTCAAACTCAAACTCCATTTTAATCAAATTACGCATTTATACTCGTATGTTAAGTATCCTGAATTTGAGAGCTTTACTCTCAACTTCTTCAACAACAACTTCATTAACAATTTTGCATGTTATGAATGGAAATCAATGATCACATACGAAATTTCGCTCAATTCCCTCTGTGAATTTGCTTGAGCTCAACATAGTAAATAGCACTTTAATATTAATGTTCATTTCATTCAACATAAACCTCCGTCTATAGTAAATAAATTTAAATTAATTAATCCTTATAATAATCTTACATACTACAGTTAGGTTTAAATTATTCAAGTACTCAATAGTGAATTATGAAGACTTGTTAATATGTCAGAATTAATCTTTTAAAGAGTTTAAAAGCTTTAAGTGTTTAAATGGAAATACATAGTGAGAATAAATATGCTGAACTTAAAATACTGTTCTTCATTCATTTATGAAACTTTTATTAAAATGAAACTTTTATTCAGATTGTTCTTCTTCATCATAATTGTAATTGTAGGTCAACGGAGTACGTGCGGGGGTGAAGAGTTAAATGGACCTTTGACTGCACGTTATGACTTTATGAGTCTGAGCTTCGAATCTCTCTTTCAAATTACACACCAATGACTTTATTGCAAATTACATGGATCTTAATGGACTCGGAATTGGAAATTATTGATAACCTCCAATTTTCGTGTTGAACGAGAAATCCGCAATTTCCATGCTTTGATTTCTTTATAATTTTGCTTTATTCCATACATCCATTTAATCTATTATTTTTACAAGTACAATGAAAAAGTCTTTGTATGATTCACTATGATTTGATAGGAATTTTATAAGTCTTAGAAAGGAATTTTATTTTATGGATTTTACCATTAAGCGTAAAAGTGGAATTCTTAACGGACTACGCTACAAAATTTCCTTTTCCGTCTGAATCAATGGTCATAAAAGTAATAAAAAGGGATTTGCTCTCCAAATTACTCAATTGATTGACCGGCCGTTATGAGCAAATTGTAAGGATTTTTAAACGTGGAATTCATATGAAGTTTTTTTAATATGAAGGATTCATGGTGGAACACAATGAGCATTTCTCTTTATAATAATTCTCTTTTTAATGAGTAATTGGAATGGTAAAGTGCATGGAAGGTTTTGCAGTTTCAGTTTCTTTTGAGTTCAGAGGTGAAATTCCTCCAATATGGGAATCATAGCTCATGGCGTGACCTTAAGATATAAATCAATTTGTTGGCGGAATTTGCGAATCCTCATTTCCACATAGGTTTTATTCTTAAGAACTTTGAAAGCCCATTGTGGCCATATCGAGGAAGGATGTAGAAATTGGGGAGGAAGCGAACTGCAACGACCGTCGAACGCCTCCGCTTATAAAATCAAAACATCATTCATCTTCCTTCACATATCACCTTAAGAAGAAAATTAAACTTTTCCGTTCATTCCGCCCTTTTCAAAACCTTTTTTTCTCGTTTTGGAGCAGTTTTGAGTGCTTTTTGGTAGTGGAGTGGGAAAATGTGAAATGGGGAGTTCAAATGAGCGGAAAGAACAAGCGGGCCACTGTGGCAAAAATGATTGAAGCTCTTTTTAAATACAACAACGGTGAAGGTGAAGGGAAATGAACGCTATATTTAATTCAAAATGACATTTCTTTAATTCGCTTCAAAAATGATTAATTAGGACGAATTATTTAAAAAAAATTATTTTACTATTTTTATTAACCATATAATTTTACTAGATAACTGCATGTTCTATTTCGATTGTTTATTCAATACTTTTAGTAATAAAGTCATTTAAGTTTGAATATTGAATATTATACAAAATCATGAAATCGGAACATTATCATTAAAATGCTCAATTTATTACAACATTAGGAATTGAATCTCTCTTGATGATAAATTAAGATGGGCTGATATGAGTTAAATGTAGCATGTTAATGGAGTTGGAAAGTGGTTAAGGATTGTTCTCAGATTTGTTCACACTTTACCAACTTTTATCATTCATCACTTGTCCATAGAACATTCAGTTACATTCATTATTATCATTATTACTTTTAACTAAATTACAATCATTTCACCTTTGAAGCTCCGATGAAGCCCCAGGTCATATTGGATGATCTTTACAAATATCTTTCAGTCATTATTCCACCATTATCGTTTCATCTCTTTAAGAATAAAAGAATATGCTGATGAATATATAAGACATATTTTATGTTATCTTATACATATTTATGTATACGGTAAGTAGTAAGTACAGGTAACTCAGGGTGTGTAAACTATGCAGTGTGCATTGTGAAGGTGTTTTATTTTTAAATGATCAGAAGGTGAATGGTTGAATTTGGAAGTGTGTGAGTTAATAAAGTTGTTCATCTCTCGGTGAGTTTCTTCATCGCTCCCTTTAGCTCAATGGATGAACTCTCATTAATTATTTTAGTGAAGATAATAAATATGGGATAATAATGGGATTGGTTGTTTGGTGAAGCGTCAAAGGTTGTTTAATGTCTTCGGTGGGATGGAACTCCCACTTTGATGCCCAAATCCTTCAAGTGTGTTTTATGATCTTAGGATTGATGGTTGTAATGGGAAGAATGTTGGATTTATTATATTTCACTATTACTTGATATGTTTGGATTGCCAGTTGGATTCCTACAAGGGAATCCTTCCTTGACTTCGCAAGAGTGAAGATGGGGAGATAGGTAAAGTAATTAGCGGCAATTAACTTTCTCGAACCAAAGGAGGTGCTCATCAGGGAATCAATATTGGTAATTAAATAAAAGTAAAAATCCTCATTGACTCGCTTTTATGATGGCTTATGAAAGTTGTTGGTAATTCCAAACTCATGCGCTTCGTCATAATTATCTTTTATGTTTAGCAGATCATGGTGGTGATGAAGTAAAAATTAAACAATGGCTCACCAATGAATTTAATACAGTAACTAAAATCAAGAAAGATAATTTGGAAGAAAGTTATTTAACTTTATAATTTCTCACGTGTTCCTTTATTAATACTTCAGTAATAATTAAATATGATTAACGATTGGGTTGATAAAACAGCTTCATTTAAAATATTAATAAATATTAATATTGATATAACTCTCTCAAATAAAACTCTGATTTAAGGTTTCCAACAGACAGTGCCATCACAATGATTTTCGCAACAAGATTCATCTTTTGGACAAGAAGATGTAGGTCCGGATCCGTAACATTTTCTAACATTGCATGTTCCTTTGTTCATTGAATGAACATGGGGACAATTTGGTTTTTTATTCGACGATCTTTTCCAAATTGAGTGCGAAGGGATCAAACATTGAAAGGTGCAGCCGACTGGACAACAAATTGATCCTTCTTTACAGAAAAGTCCACAATAATTGTTACATGGCAGGTCAAAGTTTTGAGGGTTCTTTGGGCATCTTGATAACTTCGTTTCATCCCCCAAATAATTCCCAACATAACCATTTACCTCTACATATAAGAAAAAATTAATATTATACTTATTTGGGTATATCATATCACATATAAGATTTCCTTTTTATAAAAATGTGTAAAATAAGTTAAATAATTCAAATTTACCAGCTAAATATAAAATAACAAAAATAATTAAATAAATTCTTGGACACATTTCAATATTAACTTTGAAGAAATTATGAATGGATTAAAAATTATGTATTTTTAGAGGAATTAATATTAACTCTGACTCAAGTATCTCTCTCTTAAATACTAGTACTTTAGTATCAGTATTTTAAACCTAATAAAATTTCTATATTAATTAATCATTGACAATAAAAGCTTTCTAGTCATAATAAAACTATGTATTACATGCCAATTTTATTGCATAATTAAGTTACAAAATTTAATCACATTTAATATTTAGTAAATACCAAGTTTCTTTTAAAAGAGGCATTATACTAATAAAACTAATAATACGAGTACATATTGGAGAGTTTTAAATAAAAATGATGTTATTTTTAAATAATTTTTTCTCTTTATTATTTTTAATAACGCTATAATGATTAAACAGTAGTAGACTCATTAATTGATGATAGTAATGAGTATTAAATATTAATGTTTTAGATTCCATGTTAAGAAAAATTTATTGAATATCATAATTTATTGATATTAAAAAAATCTGAAGAATAATGTGATGTGAGATAATGGGCAATTAAAAAATCCGAATGTCGGTTGAGTGGTAAAAAGGCGTGGGGGTCAATAGATTCATCTTGGGAGTTTTGCGTGAGGGTTGGTCAAGAGAGAGGAGAACCTCAATAATTGCACAGCGTGTGGAGGGGAAGGAAAACCTTCAGCATCTTCATCCCTTGGCCATTTAAGACGAGAACAAAAGACTTTTTCGCTGTAGTTCTCTCTCTCTCTCCACAACAACAACCAAAGTTCAACGCGTGGAAGATTTTATTATCAAAAAACTATTTTCAATAACACCATTTCCAATATTCCCACAATAATCAAACTCCTTCCCCACCAAACCCCTCACACAAAGGGAATTTGACAAGGGAGTGGATTTTAAGGAAAAGTGTAAATAAAGTTTAAAAAGAGTTCAGCTTCAATTGGACGTGAAAGTGTCAAGAATTGAACAAAGAATTAAATTGCAAGGATTGTCTACACACTTTATTGTTTGACATTTCCCTCGGTTTCATTGTCAATTCCTTTATTTGATACATTTTCCAAGTGGGAAATTTGCGATTGGATCAAAAGCCTTCGCGTCTCGACACCGACACGGCTTCCATCTCCGATTCTCAATACAGCTTTCCCTATTAAATACACCAAAACACTTTAAAAACATTACAACTCTTTCAAATAGCTAAATTGTTCACGGGAATAAAAATTATATTTATTTCTCCAATTCGCGAAATTTCCTTTTTATCAAATTATTACAATAAGACTCGCTTTAAGTAAACAAAGTTTTAAATTAAACAATTTACACACTTAAACAATCTCAATAATTAAAGTTCTTTTTATCAAATTCCATAAAAGTATAAAATAAATTGTTTACACAAACAAAGGCTGGATTTCAAAATCTGCCGGCAATTTTAAACGCTGATCAATCTTTACTGTTTCCCTTTCTTTATCCACCCCTTTGAAAAACAACATTAACGAAAGTATACAAATAAAGGTTTTAGGGCTTTAAACTTTAAATTGTTTTTGTAAATGAGCCATGCAAGTTGAAAATCTCCATTCATTCTACCATAAACAATGATCAAATGTTGTGTATGAGGTAAAAGGAGTATTGGGATAATCCTCCTCCACATCTCAATTGAAAGAAAAGGATTCGAAGTGTGACGATGAATGAACTCCGGCCCTCACCCAACAACCAAAATACTTCGCGTGATCTTCTTGGGCTCATTTCCATATAAACTTTTTTACTCCGCCGATCTTCATCGCCACGATCGTCGTCTCCGTAGCCCAATTCTCTAATTAAATATCCGCCCTATTCCACGCCATTGACATAATTGACATTTCTTGCTCTGCATAATCCGCCCATCTGATCCAGTTTAAACTTGCTCTAATAAAATATTCAAAATCCCATTAAGGAAATTCACCAGAGTTCAAGAAGTAAAAGCCAAGTTCAATTCAAAATTAATCAATCGGAATCTCTCTTTTATTAATGAAATGAAACTTGAATATGGAACATAATGAAACGATTGGGTCTGATTAAATAAAAAGGCTAGGGATTAAATCAAATTCTCAATTTGATTCAAAGACTCTGGCTGAGAAGTGAAGAAGAAGTGGCGAAGTGAAGGTGAAGAGAAACCTCCGCTTTTTAACCGCCCCCGATTGAAAGATTGAGGACAATTAAAGTTGATTAGTGAAATGGATAAAGTTCGACTGGGGAAGATGAAGATTTTTCATCGGAAGTCGAGCAAGAAGGCGAGGAATTCAAATGAGGTGAGTCGCCTCCACATACACTTGTGGTTATAATTTATTCTTAATTTGATCCTTAAACTTTTTTCATCATCATCTACAATGTGGATCTACAATGTGGATCTTGTATATGAATCTAAATGTTGATGATCTTTATGTATGGATGATAAAGTTATTCATATACTTAATTCGCTATAAGAAAAGCTTTGGTAGTAATTTATAAGTTCTCTCCCCTCCAGACTTCCTTTTTGGAAATTGGTTCACTTTCTGGGGTTCTCTCCGGTCATCGGTCTGTTGTGGTTTCCTTTTTACTTCCCAGCAGGGACCTTGGAAGTTTGGAAATTTCTCATGTTGCCACTCGTGGTTTATTCTTCATCATGTCGAGATATTATTCATCATCATACCTTTATACCCAGCATAGATCCCACACATTTCGTTATACTTCAATCCTACCGTCACTTATAAATTAAACACATCTTACACTTATCTCGTATATGCATTTATGAGAACACGTGTATCATCATATGTTAGATATAACATTCTATTATGACTTTGATTACCCGTATGAGTCTTATCTTTTGTATTTATTAACCCTCGTATTATTTAGAGATTTCATTTTCATTTTCAATTTCCTCTCGCTGTCAATCTTAGAAGAAAACAGAAGCTCTTAACCAAAAAACAGAAGCTGAGTCTGCTGTGTTTTTATGTTTTTTTCTTCTGATTTCAACCCTCGCTCAACCTCTCCCATTGAAAGGTAGTTAAATGCATTATTTATATTTACGAAGGGTTTTCATTCACCTTCCCACAGGTGAAATCCCAATTGAGAATCTCAACGACCTGTGAGGGGGAAAGAGAGCTGAGTTTGAATAATGTGAAACTCATTTTGCTCTCCTTGTCATCCGAGTGGTAAAAAACCACCTAGGAAGAAAAACTCTCGTTTAAGCTCAAACAAAACCCAAACAAAACCCAAACATTTCCATTCATCCTCTGATATTCTTTTTACAATTTTCCATTACGACTTTTGCCCTTTCACTCTCGCTGTCGCTCACTCCATGCAAACTCGTGTTCATTCTCTTCAATGACTCTTCGATATAATGAATATAATTTCAATGATGTTGAACATCAATTCACCTAATTTCTAATTTACACTCCTTGGCTGTTTCATTCTTACACTTGCTTATTAACCGTCTTATTACCATTCTAACACTTGTTAAATATTTAACCATTGAATTCTAACACTTGTTAAATGTTTAACCATTATAATTACTATTTGCTTTATGCTTTAACACTTGGATTCTTCCACTTGTTGAATCGTTGAATTAGAATGTTTAACTATTACAACTTTTCCAAAGCTTGATTTGATTATTCTAAATTGACATTTATTATAATAGGATCATGAGGTTCATCGAGGGAGCGAAGAAGAATTAAAAGGAATTAAAGAAAGTGGAGTTTCTCAACGTGATGAAGTTTTAGCCCAAGTCTCCTGGACTTGTCCGACTCTCAATCGTCGCCGAGATCAAATTCTCTCCTACTTTGAATCACTAATTGCAGAGCCGATCTACGAAGAAATTCCCATCAAAACCAAACGAGCCCCTTTGACCTCATTAACAACAACACAAGATGAAACCAATAAGGAAATGAATCATGATCCAAAAAATGATCCCAAAACTGATCCTAATAATGAAGCCATAAGAATAAAAATCAACGGCTCAAATTATTCAAATGACAGCCAAAGCAATGGAGGAGATGTCAATGGATCGGAGATTGAGCAGGAAGGATGGAAATTGGAAGAAGAGGAATGTTTATATGAAAATCTTCCTATTCCGATCCCATTGAGAAAATCGGCATTTGTGAGCATCGTGCCCACTGTGTCAATTTCGACAGCAGAGGTTGAGCAATGCAATGGAAAAAATATCCAAAAGACGGATGGCATCGACGAAACTCACGCAGAGGAAGAAGAAAAAGAAGAATTGAGCTCGGAAGAGGAAAGAAGAACGGCAGAGATCGAGAGACGGAGAATCATTGGGAGCCAACGGGTGAAGTCGAAACTCATTTCTACTTGGATTAAAGGTAAATAAGCTTTTTGTTATTTATCACTTCCTCTTAAATGTAAGTTCTAATGAGAAGGATAGAAGGAAGGATGAGGTTTGATATGAAACCACGAGCGTGGAAAAGATATAGACAGAATAATAATAATCATACCAATAATAATACCATTCTTATTCGCACAATTATTCTTAAGCTTCATCATCACTCATCTGATTCTACGAATGAGTTCGTAATTTTAAATCATCTCATTTCCTCCATCAGACTTCTTCATCAAACTTCATCAAACTGATACGTTTTTTAGGGCTGTATTTTTAACTTGTATCATCATTTTCTCTGCTTTTCTTTCATTTTTCGTGTTATTCATTACAATCTTGATTAATCCACTCGAGTAAATACGCGTTCTACTAAAGAAAAATGTAATTAAAAGTGTATAAAAATACTCAATTTCATTCAGGACAACACAATTAAGAAGTTCTTGTGTTAGAAAAACCTCTATCTTAGTGACCATACACACACCATATACTTACACTTATAAATATACTGATACTTAAGATACTGATACTCTTATATACTTACTAAAATATTGTGCATAACATGCTACATAATATGGAAGTTTACTATAAGTAAATATATGTATAAAGTATGATCTTTAAGGTACATGCATTATTTCTTGATAGATATATATTTTAGATAATATTATTATAGTAAAGTGAGGAAAATGATAGTAGTATAAAATAATGTTGACTAAATTGAGCAATCATAATGATCTACAATCCTCATCATTAGGAACATAAAGACCATAAAGTGCATTGTAGTAAATTACATTGTGGAGATGTAGAACTTTAAGAAGAAGAAGAATGTGGAAAATGAAGATGGACATTTGAAACAATGAAAGATAAAAAATGTATTTGGATCTCAAAAAACTCTAAATATTTAACTCAAATGAAGACGCGTGTGGCAACCGCCGTTAAAAGCTGAGTTAAAACAGGAGTAAAGGCAGAGATGAAGAAGATAAATGGAGGGTGTGTGTTGGATGCGGAGAGTTTTAATAATTTTGGGTCAAGTCCCGTAGTCGACTCTCTTTTTACTCCAACTGTTCTTCTCATCATCACTGCAGTCGAGTGGTTGACAAGGGCAAGGAAATTACCCAAAGAATACTTTTTTTCCTCTCGGCCACACTCGCCCCAATTCTGCAATCAAATATTTCCATATTTGACAATATGAAAAAATGTCAATTTGCCTTTTGCCTCAGCTTCTCCACAACTTCTCGTTCTCTTCTACAATTTACTCGCAATTTTACTTACCTGTAGATTTTAAAACATAGTAGTTTATATACTCAATGTATTTATTTAAGGATTTAAGAATTCATGAAGGATTTGCCAATTGCAAATAATAAAAGTAGTACGTGAAGTCCCGTACATATTTCCCAATAACTCAATATTGGTTTTAAAGATCATTAAGAAAAATTCAATTTTAAATTAATTTTAAATTTTGTGGTCATTTTTTAATCTTCAATTATCCATTTTTTGACCATTTCCTCCAACGGATTTTTAATAAAGTTTTGGAATTTTGTAATTGAGATATAAAGTTCAATAAAATAAAGTAAATAAAAAAACTTGACATTTTGATCATTTTGAACATATTGTATTTTGATAGATTGTATGAATTTCGGGAATTTGCTTTATAAGGAATTCCATAGTCACAACTGTTATTCCTTGATTTCTCATACTATAATAACAGGACTATCAAAAATTGCCATATGAGTTGTCTTCGTGTCTCCCCACAAATTCCCCACATCATTCAATGAATTGTATCCCAAGATCTTAAGCCCCTATTGGGTATCTATTGAACATTATTGGCACAAGTTGTGGCTCGTTGTGGAGAAGAAAGGTTTAATAACGGAGAGGATTTCCCTCAGGATATTTTTTACATTTTACGATCCCCCTCATACTTTCTCATTCATTAATAAGTCTTTAATATTCGCAATAAAAAAGATAATTCACGTCGTTCATGTAGGCATTCGCCATTTTTCAACATTGCATGAAACAACTTGGTTTTTTAAATATAAGTTCGTGTTTAATATCATGATACAAACATCTTTACACATCATGAAAAATGAAGGTAGGTATGTACGTTTAGTGAGAGATACCTATATGTAATGAATATATATTGAATAACCCTTGTAAATATATGAGAATATATGGGTTGATATAAGGGAGGATGAACTGTATTTAAGTGAGGTAAACGGAGCTCATTTATTCCTCATTAAGCGTCCACGTTGAATGGAATTAGGAACTAGAAAAGAAAGTTAGGTGAAAAAAAATTTTGGAAAAAGTTATCTGCGATCGAGTCATTAAAACCTCTCGTGTGTGTATTAAGAAAAGGGCAATTTTTTGTTTGGGGCAATAATGAATGAGCTTCTGACCATGATGACCACATGAAGACATGAGGGAGATTTTACAACCAAAGAAAAACATTCCTCAAACTCTACTCAAACGATAGCCACAATCTGCACTTAAAATGAATATAAAAGACCCAAATTGAATGGTTGAATGTTGTTAGTGATAAAATATAAAAGAGATTTTTAATGGAATTCCTACGCATCAAAAATTTCTATCAGTCGCTCCAATTTCCAATTCCCTTATTAAATCTCATTCAATTTAAGGTTTACGAGGACCCTCCGGTCCAATCTTTCAATTTCTAACCATTTTGACATAGAAAACAAGAAGCGTAGAAACATTTTATACTTCAACTACTTTTCTTTATATAAATATTTTAACTTTTTAACTTTGTATTATATTTTAACATATTTAACAACCCAGATCCCTTATAAATAATAATATTATATGCACGCATTTAATATTTTCTATTAAAAATACTTAAATCTTGATAATTAAAAATTTAAAACGAAATTTCGAACGTTATTCATTATAATACATTATTTTCTTAATGTTAGCGAAATGTCAATTTGGGGTTTTGACACTGCACTGTATGAAATATTTATAAAATCAAAATAATTACATATCTAACCAAGTAGATTATAATGAGAGATTGAATTGAAAAATTAAAATGTAAAATAAATATATGAGAATGAAGGTGACATGCATTTCATACATTTTTGGAATATCAAATGATATTTGAAGTGTGAAATGGGAGAAAAAGGCCAAATGATATTTTGTATGGGGATTTCATTGTCATTTAAATTGCTTCATGTGATGTTTATGGGACTGAAATGTCTGTTGGCATTCATTTTATTATTTATTCTCTTTCAGTCTCGTCCTACTCTTCAGAGTGTCAATGGGAAAAAGGGAGATTTGATTATCTGGCATATCAAACCGTATGTTTTCCACCTCCTGTTCTAATCCCATCATCACCTTTTTTCCCAACGGCCTTCTCCATCCCTTTGATGAAACTTCCTAATGAGCCTCGGCTTTTCTATGCCAATCCTTTGGCTACACCTTAATTCAATTTTCACTCCTTTTCATACTTTTATTAGTCAATGGACACATCCCCTACTTTCAACACCTTCTTATTTTAACCCGGTGCATTTAACTCATTTAAGATAACGGAGACTCAAGTTCCCAATAATTCTTTTATTTTCATAACTAACCCAAAAATTTGACATTCTTTTCAAACAAACTTATGTTTAGATAACTTTATCTCTTTGCATTTTTGTGTTTAAATGCCTACAGTACATTTTTGTGCATTTTATACGATCAACAAATTTAGAATTTACTAAAAGAATTATGTGATTTACATTTTTATCATTTCAAATAACTTAATTTGCCATTTAATATTCAATAGTACTTATTATCTCTGTTTAGTTAAACAGTAATATTTTGCCTGTTTGTTTATTTTTCTTATTAGCGATTTCTTCATATTTTGATCAAAATTGATGAAAATGGCCATAAAATTTGATGACAAATTCTCAGTAACAGAGAACATGGTATAATGTATTTTAGATGCTAAAACTAATTTTGAATTGTCATTAAAATGAGAATTGTGAGCTTTTAAATCTTTCCACTCCTCATTTCCCACATATAAAGAATTAAACCATCCTTGCCATCACGAGCTTTGTAAATTGTCGGTGAATAAAGATTCGTTGAAAGGAGGAAGGCGTGAGTGTCTCGGCATCCTCACCGACTTTACAAATAATTTAATACCGCCACTTAGCATTTATCATCCGCCCCTTCTTGGGAAAGAATTGTAGGAAACTCCTCTACAACAATTCCTCTCTATTTACTAACACAGGAACCCAATAAAGGAAGAAAAAGAACAAAACCACTCTTCATCTCTCTTCTATAATCACTACCATAATACTCTCATATTATTCACAACCTCCCATACTTATTCATCCATCCATCTATACAGCCCATGGATGAGTAATGAGTCTTCCCAATGAGTGTAATTGAATAGCGGTGGAGAAACTGAACTTAAAATGACAAGATGTAATGAAGGGAATAAATTAATAACTTTCCATCATCACATCTCAGAATGACCAACGATCACGAGAGGAAATGTATGCAAATTAGCGTAAATTAAAATCCGACACTGATAAATACATCTTCCAACACATTAAATACAAGTATTTAATATATATGGAGGTTTTACATTAAGTTCCTCCAACGAAAGTTAATGCCCAATAATGGTTGTAATGTAATGTAAAATGGCCAACTATTGTAGTTTTTATCATCAATCCGCCACACGACAGATTGACTAAGAAATCACATAAATTAATTATCTCCCTTTGATCAGATTCATATTGAATGGAAAAGATGGTAAAATAATATAATAATCATGAAGGTAAAATATCATGAGGAAAAGGAGGAAGGAGCGGAAGGAAGAGGATTTATATCTTCAAAGGTCCATTGTGCACTTTTATCAATTTGTAATCAAACACTTGGTTTAAACTTTCGAAAATTCATTCTGAAGCTTAGTTTATGCAAAAATTACATTAGCTCTACAAGGAATGTAATATTTTTTTATTTATCATTATCCTTATGAGCTCTTTTAACATAAGGATCAAATTTCCTATAAGCTTGGAATTTCTACATTTATTGTAAATTTATAAATATGTGTGGGTTAGTATAACAATGGTTGAGCACAGGTGAAGCACAGGTTAAGCATAGAACATTGGATTAGTAAAAGTTGGTAAGAAGAGGAGTAGAGAAGTATCCTGAGGGAAGAATGGGATGTAAACAAAGGTCCTTCCTCATTCACCATCTGCACTTCCACCCCCACTCGCAGGCTCACCATTCTCCCTGACTGAATTCATTCCTTAAGAGAGACCAGGTGGGAATTGAGGCTTCAGTCACCCTTCAGCCGTACCAAGAAAACATCATTCCTTTAAAACAGACTTAAAATATCTGTATTTTAAACTCGGTTTGGAAATTATCTGTGAGGGAATTATGGAAAGAATTTAATTTATCTTTAACCATGAGCTGATAAATGCTCCGATAAAAAAAATATTTAAACTTAAACATGAGTTTAACAAAGTGAAATTTTATATTAATTTATTTTTTCATATTAAATTTAATCATTTAATACATGAAGATTTGTATACAATATCTAACATCTAATATGTGTAGTAATTATTAATAGTGTATAGAAATTGTGACTATTATTAATTTCACAATTACTTTTGAAGGCAAATTGAGATTATAGTGGAGCCTTATCTTATCAAGTTTTTGTTCATTTGGTGAAATCAACACATATGCTAATTTGCAACAATTTAATATATTGGCCCCAAGTGCACGAAAAAGCGTAGGAAAGTTATAATAAACGCCGAACTGATTGACTTTCCCGAATCCTTATCAAAGTGCGGAACAACCAATTCCACTCATTTCAAACCCATTCCAAATTACATTGATTTCCAGATCCAGCCGTCCGCATCATGCCAGGTAAAATAATAATAAAATGTGCAAAATCATTTTTGTTAAAGTGATTCTCCCTATCTCCCTTTTTGATTGCTTTTCCCCCACGCAGTTATATCTATTTAAATATAAAATGTGATGCAGTTGGGTTTTATTTTCTGTTGCACCCAATCTGCACGCGGAGAAGTTTTCAGTTCACATTTCCATTCAGAGCATAGAAAAGGATAAAAGTGGTAAAGGGATTGAAAAGAATTAAAGACCCGACGTTGTGTGTGTTGATGGTAACTGTGATTTTGCTCGGTCCATTTCTCTTCATTTCTTATTCTGGCGTAGCTTATGAATCAGACAAATGTCTTCACTTGGGCTTAAATAGAGCAGTGAGCCAATAATAAGACAAATAATAACCATTTGTGTACACTTCCGGCACGGCAATTTACGGTATGGAAAGCACATCTCCTTATAGGTCCCAAAAATTGCACAAGACTCCCTCTTTTTACGGGTTTTACGAGCAAATTCAATGGTCAGGAACTTGCAATTCGTCTTGGTTTATTCAAATTATTTAGATATAGAACCTTGATTTGATTTATGAATTTATTAGTAGTTTAACAGCAAACGACGATCTAATAAGTTACTCGATTTATTTTATTTAAAATTATAAATAAATATTTTATGTGATACTTAAGTAGATCCATTTATCATGCATGAAGTAAAATTGGAAGACTTATATTTTTGCAATTGGTAAAGTTATAATATAAGTAACTATCATATCATTATTATTACATCATTTATCATACGTTATGATGTTGGTTATATTTAAAGAATAGTATTCATAATAATTTCATGTAGCTACATAATTGAAAAATTGTGATGTCATTAAACGGGGTAATATTGTATCTTAACATGGAATTGGTGATGGTATAAAAACTAGCAAACTAAAGGCACCTGGATAGTAAAAATGAATCATTCACCAACAGTCATTTATTATCATTTTTGCATTATTTGTTATTTCAAATTGGGATATTGATCATTTTACTGAGGGTTGAGTGAGAGGATGAAAAAGTTCTCAAGTGCAGATTAAATAACATGTTGATAATTCCTCCTACATGTGCAAACATAAAATCTAGCAAATGCCAAATGAAGCTTATAGAAATTCATACTAATTGGATAGGTCAAATCATAAAAAACAAATTGAGATTATACATACAGAGAATACAGACAGACTCAAGTGGTTTAAATCGGTCAAGTGCTTTAAAGTCTTAAATAGCAAATTAAATTTCTCAGTTCTTTCATGTTGACTTAACCATGCAAATGATGAATTCCAGGCGAAGTGATTCTTGACTCGATAATTGAAAACAAGGCGGCGACGAAGTCTTACTGGGAAACGAAGATGAAAGAAGCAAATACCAGCAGTAACAAAGCGAAGCGCGTCGAAGGATTGCAGCAGCAATGGGCTTACGTAAAGGCAAGTATTTTATATTTAAACATTAAAAGGATACAAATCTCCGTTTATTTGCTATTACCCAAAAAATAATAATTCTGTTTACCAAATTGCACAAAATACATAAAAATGCTATAAAGTTAACCAACATCTCTTTTGTGTTTTTAATATGACTTTATGATAAATTGACAAGATAAATATAAACGTAAATACTTAAATGGTGAATAAATAGCTAATTTAGGAAATTAAGTATTAAAGTTAAAGTTAAATGATTTAATACCAAACTAACTTAATTTTTAACTTCGTTAAAGTCAAATTAGATTATTTTATTTATATAGTAGTAGTAGTTATTTGAGAATCTATCCTGATTGTATATTTTATTGATAAAATTGCAGAAACCAATGATGGAAAAGATCAACAATGAAATTGAAGAGCTTCATATGAGAGAAGTTGAATTGGGCAAACAAGGCGGATCTTCCTCAGGGACCGGCGACTCAGATTTTGAATCCGTGTCCGAATACGATTCTTTTGATTTCCAACCCTCGCGTCTTTCCTCCCAAACGCCCGACTCAACCCGATCGTTCACTCCTGCTGACACGGCCGACTCCAACGAGACCCGTGCAAGCCCCGACTCTCGTGACTCAGGCGGATTTTCCGTCCACGAGGACGAAGTCATTTCCCCTCAGCCAACTCCAACCCCTGAGAATGAAAAAGAGGAGATTGAAACCCAAAAGGTTGTTTTCAACACGGCGGAAACTCCAATTGAGAGGGAAATTCGATTGGCTCAAGAACGAGAAGAAGAATTTCGTAGGGAGAAATTCGGAACTGTGTTGATTCAGAAGAAAGAAAAATCCCCGGCTAAAGAAGTTAAAGAAAAGTCGCCGAAAAGGGAATTGACAACTGAAGTCAAAGTAGGAGGAAAGGAAGGAGGAAAAATTGAAGAATTTGAAGCATCAAAAATCCCATTTGAGGTCAAGAATGTTGAAAGCGTTGAAGCGGAGGAAGTGGCCGTGCGAGATGAAAAGAAGAGGAAAGAAGGAAGCAGTAAAGTGCCTGGGCGGAACACGCAATATCAAATGGCCACAGCGAGGTTGAAGAAGGAAATTGAAGAAGCACTGATGAGAGAAGCAGAACTGCAGAGAGGAAGAAGCTCGTCGAAGGTAAATTACAACCTTTAATTACATTAATTAATTACCTATTTTATCCTCGTGAACATCCATTGAGGTAAATATCAAGTTCATTGTGCATTTAACTTATTATAATTAGCTGTAGAAGTATATCCATTATGTTGATACATATCAGAGTATGTATGAACATTATGTATCAACAACAAATTTAATTTACCATATTTATTGATCAATGGCATATTGCTATTTAGGAACTGAGGGTCACTACTGTGTCAATGTTTTAATGGCAATGAATTTTATTAGCAATTAACCAAAGATATTAATTGGTTTAGTTCATTGGAGATGAACGTTTATTAAAACTAAAATAAATCTGTATTGTATTAGGTAATCTTATACGAAATCTTTGGATTCTACTAATTCTACATAAAAATTAATAAATAATGTTATTTTAATAAATTAAATAAAATTTTGAAAGACAAAATGAAAATGTGGATTTAATTATCCTTCAATAGGTATAATACAGGTTTTGCAAACTGCATTTGTAAATATTCGAAGATTCGCTAAAATGTTATAATGATAATGATAGCATAACATAATACGGCCCATTCTTTTAACTTGCGTGAAGGATTTATACATGAATGTGAGTTCTGCAATATTTTATTGTTTAAAGGCTTTAAACTAATCAAGAAATAATTGTTTGAATGGGTCGAAAGAACGTCAAAGTACTCAAAGTAGGAATGTCCGTTTTTAAAACAAATAGCGGAAAAATAAATTTGCATCTCATCATAGCCAATTTTCATTCAAAATCGCTCATTCCATATGGTCATTAACCATCTTCAAATGGTTATACCTTCCTTCATATAAGTAGAATAGTAAAATATAAATATCTCTTTAGTTCTTTCTAATCATTGTCCCATAGCGGATACAATAAAACATTAGTAAATGATGTAAATAAGTGAAATGTCATTCATTTTCAGTCTCCTGACCTCCTTGCGGAGCCAAAGCCCCCACTCGTCACTTTTGAGAGTGATTACCTTAACGAGGAAGAAGAGGAGAAACCAAAGAGAGAATCCTCCAAACCTCCTCTCCAAACAACCAAAGATGAGACGACGCCTTCAAAAGCCGGTGTTGAAGCTGAAGGGACCAAAGAGCCAAATCCACCGGTCCACACCTCATTGAAATTGAAGATTGTGGCCGTGGATTTGAGGAATGAGAAAGCGGAGCCAAGCCCTGTCCTGAACAACAGCAACAATGGTTCCCCAACAAATGCCACCACCAGCCCCACCGTTTTCCTATTAGGGAAAGGGAAAAAGTTCAATTCCATGGAACGGTTCCTTTTGAAGTCTTCGAGCAAGTTAGTGATCGGGAACAGATTTGAGATTCCTCCACCGGTCGTGGAAGTTCCGCCGGAGCCGAAGAAGGAAGAAGAGCCGAAGGAGTCGGAGGGGGAAGAGGAAGTGAAGCCAAAGAGGAAATACATCTCCGCTCAACACAAGATAGAGAAAGAGCTGAGAGAAATGGTTCTCAGGGAAAAAGGTCAGTAGAGCAATTTGAGCTTTTTCTTGTCATTCCAACGACAGGAAAATGAAATCATGAAAAGGAATGCGTTCCTTATATTCATTTCGTATTATTTACACTTTGTATTTGTTTACAAGAGCAAACAATATTTTTAACACTCGTGCACTCCAATAAACAAACTCGTTTTACTCATGTTGTGGAATACCAATATTTACATTCAGTGAAATGATAGTAATGGAATTCCTTGTAATAAAACCCGTTAATCTTATTCCTTGCTAAAATATCAAATAATGAAAGTAAACAATTTTTGAATGAGATTAACACAACCTTATTAACTTGTAAATAACAAATGAGTACTAATTTTCGATGCTAAATTAAACACATTTTTACAATATTAATAATCTCACGAGCAATTAAACTAATATTAAACAAGAAATATTCATTTTTTTAAAGTATTTTAATTAAATGTTTTAGCAAAATGGAATTTTCTTGTCTTTTAAAGGTTTTTTAAGAATGTCCAAATTTGATAATTGATTTTATTTCATTTTTAATCTCAGAGCTTTCCCAGCTTCGATTGACGATCCGACAGAATTCCCAGGACTTGTCAATTGAAGAGGAAATTCCAACTCCTGAACCTGTCGCAGTCGCTGCAGTGGCCGTCGAAGAGCCAACCGTTCCTACACCAGAAGAAACAACGACAAAGGAAGAAAATGAAATTCTTCTCCCCAACACCATCGACTACATGAAGGAGGACGAAGAAGAAATTCCAAGCCAACCCAACGGGCGAGATGTTCCAAGACGAAGATCCGCCCTTATTTCCAAATGGGAACAAATGATTGCCAAAGAACAAAATGTTTAAAACTTAAAGTACCTTAAATTTTAAAAGGCAGAATAAACCAAGCGGATGATTTTTTAGAAAACTCGTCCTGACCTTCAATTTACGAATGCAATAAATACCATTAGACAATAGTAGATACATATCAATTAAGAATCCTAAATGTATTTAAAATTCCTATTAAAATCGTTATAACATACCAATTTACATTAATTACGTACCTAGTATGTGAAAATTATCCAGTCTACTATAAAACTATAATCTACCATATATACACTATATGTAATCTACTATAAAATAATTAATTAGTAAATATATTTATATTATATAATTTCTTTGCAAAATCCTTATATGGAAATCCTATATAAAAATTGTGTCTTATAATACCAATTGGTATTTAGATAGAAAATGATGATAATTGATAAAATGATGAGCTCTTGAAAATGTGCGTGATGTTAGGTAATATGAATTTGTATATCAATGAGAAAATCCACTGTCAATGGAATTCTTTATCTCTTCTATAATTGTACGTTAAACAATAGATGTACTTGTTTGTATTTATGTAAAATCACGTTCCATACTTAAAAGCTCCAAAAGGCTCAAAGATAACACATCCCGGAAATTTAAATCTTGTGCAATTATTTAATAATGATAAGAAATTTAAATAACATATTCCAATATGCGAACCTAATGCTTATAAAGGAAATGTCAAGTCATTTGACTCTTAACATTTAAATGTAAAGACTTTAATGATAATGACCTTCTTGTTGTAAATTCCGTGTTTGAGTTTTGCTCCTAATTATGAATGTGATTTAATCCTGTGCCTTAATAAGGTATATGTTGAAACGAAATATTTATACGTGCTTATTTACTTAACTTCATTTACCATTGTGAATAATAATTTAATAATTATTATTAATACAAGTAGATCATAAGCAATTATTTAGTATGAATTTCAATAATTAATGAGTAAAAAATGAAATAATTGTGAAACAAGTTAATATTTTTCTTATTGGTCATTTATTGAATTCTGTATTATAATAGTTACAGATATTTTAATTAAGTGATATGTGGTGAAAAACCGACATAACAGTTGAATGAAATTTAAAGAACTTAGCCGAATAAATATATTAATCAAGAAATTAATTCATTATGAAATTATGATAAATATTATACATAACTGTAACTGTAATACATAACTAGTTAATCATATATTATAAAATACGCACGAAGGAAATTATATAAAATATGGTATACAGTTATTAAAATATATTTGTTTGGAAAATGTATTCAATATAACAAAACATTAAATAAATAAAGAGATAATATTTGAAAAAATGTCAAATTAATTTTAATATAACTTAAATTTAAATTCACAAAAAATTGAGCTCGCATTCCTACAATTAAAAAATGAAACTGGGGATATTCAAAAATTCTCAAAATCATTTTTAATAAGATCAAATTGTAATACATATATCGTTCCTACTACAAAGTTTCAAATATATCTAAATTGGTTAAACTTGGTATATTAGATAAGAAAAAATACCTTTCTTTATAAATAGGTATGTTTAAGTAAATTACAACCTTTGAGTTGATTGACTATAATAATACAAAAGAATAAGTGTATTGATTAAAGGGCCAACGTTTTTGGCTTTAATGACTGATTAATTAGTTTTAATCTTAAAATATTCCTATTTTAACTTTCTAGAAAGACATTGGGCTTGACCATTGTACATATTTCATCAGTTATAACTTATAGGTAATCAACAGTAGATTTTAAAAATATAAAATAACCATTACGGTATTATCAAAATTGCTTTATTTAATAGTCTACAATATTAAAATACATACTAAAAGTTTAACTGTATTACAAAAATTCTTTATAACTTGTCAAATTAGATATATATATATAATGAAAAATTAAGTAATAGCAAAATAATTAATTTCCATCCGTATTGCTATTATACAAAAAATCAAAAATACATGTCATAAGTAAATTGAGCAAAAATTTAATTAATTAACTAAGCTAAATTAATGAGATTTAAAAGAAAAAAGGAATTGTTAAGTATATTTTAACTATTATTGTTATTTCGTTTCACCTTGAAATTGGTTTCAATCGTATTGAGAATATGCATGAATCCATCCGGCTTCACCAATTCCACATCCTTCATCATGGTCGGAACATCGATTGGATCCGTAAAGTCTCTTATTGCATTGCAAGCCAAAGCGCATTCTCGTTCTCTAAGACTATCATTTTTAATCTCTTTGGATAAATTCTGGGCCACCATCACCAAACTTAACAAAGCAGCTTCCAATTTCCCCCTTGCTACATGTGGAGCATAAAAATAAGCCAAGATTCTGGCGAGTCTGTATCGAATGACCCCAAGTACAAGTTTCTCGCTTTCCCACTGAGAATCTTCAATCCGCTGAGCTGTCACGCAGAGCAAAACGAAGTATATGGACTTGCTCTCAATCGTTATCTTTTTCAAATTCCCAATCCGCTTGTCCTGACTTTCCTTCAATCGAAGAGAAATTTGGGCTGAATCGATCTCGTTCCAAGTTTTAGTAACAACGGCTTCAAAAAGCTTCAAAAAACCAACCATTTGTTCATCATTGTGATTTTGACTCAATTTTACAAATTGGTCATGTTTGAACAGAGAATCCAAATCATTTCTCAATGTCTGTCCTAAGTTTATTAATCCTTCAATAGCTTCATTGGCATTTAAAACTTGTCCACCGGCAGATTCAATGTTGGGCGAAATGATCGGAGGAGCTTCAGTCGGTTGAACAATGATTTGCGGAGACGACAGTGGAGTCAAAAGAGAAATAGACACTTCAGATGAGCTTGAACTTAAGCTAACATTTTGCTCATCTTCGATTCTTTTCCTCTCTTCATTTTCCATTCTCTGCTTTTCTTCAGTTTCAAATCTTTTCTTCTCTTCTTCGATTTTCTTTTTCTCTTCATCTTCGATTCGCTGCTTCTCAGCTTCAGCTCTCTTTTCGTTTTCGATTCTCAGATTCTCAGCTTCAGCTCTCTTTTCGTTTTCGATTCTCAGATTCTCAGCTTCAATTCTCTTTTTCTCGTTTTCAACTCTCTTTTTCTCTTCAACTTCAAGCCTGAGCTTCTCAGCTTCATCTGCAATTCTCTTCGCAGTTTCGATTCTCTTTTTCTCAGCTTCAGCTGCGATTCTCATTTCATTTTCAATTTTCACAGCTTCAATCTTTTTCAGTTCCTCAATTCTTTTCTCATCTTCGATTCTTCTTTTCTCGTCAATTTTCTTCTTTAATGCAAGTTTTCTTTCCTCTCGAATTCTGTTTTTCTCCGCTGCAATTCTTCTTTCCTTCTCAAGCTTCGTTTTCTCTTTTTCAGCTTTTCTTTCCTCTTCCACTCTCTTCTTCTCAGTTTCAATTTTCCTCTTCTCTTCTATCCTTTTCTTCACCATTTCAATTTTTTCATCCTCAATTCTTTTTTTCTCGAGCATAAATCGTTTAAGCTCAAATTCCTCCTTATTTTTCTTCAACCTCACTTGTCTTGCCTTTTCTTCCTTATCATCTTTTTCTTTGGAACTAGCAAGTCTTTGGAAGAAGGAAGAGTTCAAAGGTGAAGGTTCGTCCTCTGCTTCGTCATCAAGTTCCAAAATATCCTTCCTGATATTTATTACAGGGAGCATTTCTTCGTCCTGATCGTCACCTGTAGTAGATCCACTAGATTCATTCGGTTTACTGGGAGTAGAAGTATCAACGGCTGAGGTAAATGAAGAATTTCCCGAGCTGTTAGATTTATTCAGGTTGGTAGGAGATAAACCTTCGGCTGAGGCAAAGGAAGAAGATCCTGACAAAATTTCCACATTTACTTTGTCCTGGGCTCGATGTTCATTCGATTGTCGGGAAGGACCTTTTAAACAAAATTATTAAATTTTAAAAACCTTCTACGTAATTACTTATGATAGGTATTATATTATACTTATTTGTAAGTACGGGTACATTGTGTATTGTAATTTTATAGATTTAAAATTATATCGGAATAGCATAGCTAATAAAATATCATATAATTTCTGTTATATGTATAAATAAGTATAAATATAAATTTATTTGTTTGAACTCACCAGGAACATTCGTTTCAGAAACTTTTTCAGCATTTTCATTAACTTCAACTTCCTTCCTTGCAATGTCATTTGTTGCAATTAAAGAGGATTCTTTTCGTGGTTCGTCATTTTTCTCCTTCTCTTTATCTCCAGCAACGTTTTTCTCAATTACTTCATTAACAATGATCTTCTCAATGATGGGAGTCGCTTTCTCAGTGACTTCATCAGGAATAACCTTCTCAATGGCCTGATCAAAAATCACCTGCTCAGCAATCTTCCCAGGAACAGCATTTTTATTGACTTGGGGTGAGATTCGAATATATGGAGGAAATTGAACAGTAATATTGTTCGACAATGGCATCGATACGTCCAGATCTGAATAAAGAGAGGGAGATTTCAGAGGTAGCGGTCGTTCTTTGACGGGTTTTTCTACTTCAACAAGCCCAACAGTCGGTGTGATTTCATCCATCAATAGAGTCTGAGGAGAAGGAATGGTGTTAAAGTCAATTAGTCGAATTTCTTCTTCGTCATCAATTTCAAGAGTTGATCCGCTTAAATTGCTAGACATGTCAGCATCAATTTCTGAATTGTAAGTAACAATGGCAGTGTCAGGCAATGACACAAATTCTCTTGGGCTAATCGATATATCACTCAATTCCGGCGAGTCGACAAGGGTCGACATAGTACCTTCACTTAATGGGCTGTAAATTGGCAAGGAAATGGAAATTAGTCCGGCTGTTTCAGCTGGCTCTGGAGTAGGTCCAGGAATATTTTGAGGGATTGTTTCAGAAATTGAAGGCCTTTGTTCCCCTTGAGGTTTCTTCCCCATTTCTTGCTTAATTTTGGCCATGTTCGTTGTTGGTAAACTTTCATTTGAAGATTTAGATGAAGCCTTTTTCTTCACTACATGGATAATCACAATGGAATCATTATCAGAGTCATCAGCAAGGTTGACGTAATTCGGTGGCGAATTTAAATTCGGTTTCTTGGCATTTCCATTATTTGTATCTTCGATCTTCCTTTTAATTCCCACTTTCATAGGTGATTTGACATTTGACTTATCTTCACCTTTGCTTTTGACCTTTACTGGAGATTTCTTATTTGTGGTTACTTTTTTAGGACTCACTTGACTCTTACTCCCAACTTCGCTTGGGTTTGGTGACTGTTTCTTTTTCTGTTCATTGCTGAACTTTTCAACAACTCCTCTCATCTTATCCTTAATAATTATATTGCTGAATTTCGGTTTGGTCTTGGGAGCTGTCTTAGGATCGGCAGGCTTTGGATCTGCAGGCCTTGGATTTACAGCCTTTGGATTGGCAGGATTTGGATTGGCAGGCTTTGAATTGGCATTTGAATTAGGAGCTTTAGCTACAATTGTACTTTGTTTCACAGCATTTTTGGCAGTGTCGATTTGAATTTCAGTGTTAGTTGTAGTTGTCACAGGTGGAGAATTCGGATTCGACAGTGTTGGTGAATTAACGCGAGAATTTGGATTTGAATTGAATCCTAAGTCTTTGATTGTAAGCGGAGGACCGGTGGGTTTTGGAACTGCGAAATTTATTTTGACTTTACCCCTTTCCTCAATGGGAGGAATAGGAGCTAACGATCTCAATTCTGCAGATTTAGAATGTGTCCGTGAACTTATGGCACTAACTGTCATGTTGCGCTTACGTGGGTTACCCTTCGGTCTAACTGTTGAGAGAACTGATGGGATAAATGAAGTTGAACCGCTAATGGTGGCTGGTTGAGGTCTTGGTGGACCATTGTAGTATTCGATGACTACGTTGTCTTTGTAAATAGGCTGACTTTGATTATTATTAGGCTTTGGAGATTGATGAGAAATTAATGAGGGTCGAGGGGTTGCTGTAGGATTAGTAAATGGAGCCCTTTGAGCTAGGGCACTTGTGGAAGTTGACTGAACCGGCCTTGTACTAGTTGTTATAGAACGGGATCTAAGTTGAGGAGGGTTAATTTCAATAGATGGACGGCGGTTGTCTGGTGGACGGCGGTTGTCTGGTGGGCGGCCGCGATTAAGTCTTGGATCGTGATTAATTTCTGGATCTAATACAACCTTCCCTTGGGGTCTACTGTCATTGGAATTTCCTGAAGCTCTCCTCCTATAAATAAATAAATAAGAATTGTTTATAGTGATAAATAGCGAGATGTAATTCAATGCTTAATGTTATCAATATCATGATCAACGAGTTGAATGAACTTTAATATTAAACTAGAAAAACTGACATTCAACCATTTAACAAAATATAGAGTTAGGGTTTCCCAATTAAATAATATAATATTTGCTAACTATAATGTAGACAGTATTTATAATGTATGTAAATGTAGCTACCTAAAATAATTATTGTAATTCTATGAATTTATCGAGGGTCCGTTATGAATAAGATGTGTTATTGATTCATAATTTGTTTTGAAGTACTCAAAGTTAATGAATGAAATAAATGGGTAGTAAATTAGAAAATAATGGAACTTACTGGTGAGTTTGACTCGGCTGTTGCTGTTGTAGTATATTTGGAGACTTTTGACTTTGAGGAGGCAAATCACTTCTACGAAAATATGGTAAATCTTCGGTTCGAGAGTCTCGTTGATTTCGCGAATCTCGTGAACCTTGCTGATCCCTCCTATTCCGCGGATCATGAAAATTTTTTGGATCCGGAGGTTTTGGCTGATCCCGCTATATTTTATTAACAATTATTATTATGAGCTATGATTTAGGATATTAGGTAGTTTCATCAATTATTTTTTAATTTTACAGCATTTCGAGCATCTATAGTTTGAGTGATATGGGGCTCTAAAGGTGAAAATCTCGTAGGCCTTGGAGGTCGATTAACATTTGGATTCTCGTATGGATGACGATCTCCGCTTGAGTTCCTAGTTCGAGTTGTGGCCACTGTTTTACTCTTAGGCCGAAAAGTATTCGGTTGAGGTTTATGCCCATAGTCGATTACAACTCTGAAAAAATTAAATATATTAATAATAAATTCATTTTAATTCATTAATAAATGCTCTCAGCTTTAACCAAAGCTTTAATAAAGAGACTTTATTAAAAGATCTATTGGTCAAAGTCCAAGTTAAATAAAGATTATAGGATTTATTAGTTGATGAGCCGTTTAATTCATTTTGAAGATTAGCTATGAATGAAGGTTGAATAAATTGAAAACTTACGATTCTTTTTCCATTTTTTAGATTATTCCAAGTGCATTTAAGCAGCAATAGAATAGAGTCAATCTAGAAGTTTATTCCTATTGGAACAAAGGAAGTAAAATATTTTGTGTCATCTTCTATCAACATCTTACATTATTATGTATATATCGATAATCCAAAACCGATTTTAAGTGATTTGGGTGTATTCGTGTAATAGGTGCACTTGATTGTTATTGAAATAAAGCCATAAAGGTGAAAGGCTAAATATGAAGGTCAAGGTTCGAAAGTTTGTATAATGTTGTTTGTACCTTTACCTTATGGAACAAGAAAGTGGATCAGCTCATGATTGAATTTAATCAAGCCTCCAATGAGGCTCAAAATTGATTTATTCTGATAAGCCTCGCAGACTCCATTTAAACCAAGAATAAACACAATTAAGATGATCGCGATCTCTCAAATTGGGCGCGAAATCAATGGCGTAGTTTAGTTTCGACCGTGAGTCATTTTTTTCAAAAGTACTACTATGCCCCATTTTGCTTAAAAGCTTTCATTCTTTTCTTTCGTGTTTGTCTCACATTTATTTCTCACATTCAATTTGCATAATTTATTTTATTATCTTTAACCAAAAATGTATTTATAAAAGAATTCTGATATAATTTTTAATATTATTTTATTTAAAGGAGTTATGTAACATAGAATTGATTATTATTATTTATTTTTAAATACAATAAAATAATATAACACATTATATTTAGCAAACATGTTTACAGTTACAGACATTCTATATTTAGAATTTTGTTAACACTACATACATAATATCAAAAGTACTGAATAATGTAGAATATCTACACAAATTATGTGCATAATTTTTATTCAACCACAAGCACAACTTTAAATTGTCGACTTTTCTTTCATTTTTAAAATGATAATTAAATAATCTATACATCAGAGACAATGAATTGTAATTGGAATGCATACCATTTGAATATTTGTATTGGTTATTACGATGTTATTTGGCTTTAATAATACAGCATAAACATTTACATAGTTGGTCTCAAGTTGCACAATCAATACCTCCACAAATAGTATGAAAAAAGAATACAATACTTCCACACAATGAAATTATCTAGCAGAGAGAATTGGATGATGTTGAAAGGAATAAACAGATTGTGAAATTATTCGTATTGAACTTTTAAGTTAATAATTATAGCCAAGCTCTTCACAATGTTGTTCTTTGACAAACGGAGTCTCTCAACTTTCCGACTCGGAATTATGTTGATATAAAAAGGACCAATTGAGACAAAATCAATAAATAAATTTTCGAGGTAAACGGGTACATTTATGTAATTCGCATTGAAAAATATTATCCATATATTGTCTTATAAATAACATAAATTATTATATTGTGAAGGGATACGATATGCAACTGACTCACATTTAGATCCTTTACATATTTAATTTGCGTGTGTGAAAAAAGTTTCAAATGCTCAGCGTCTGGGAAAAAACCCTGTGGGGATCGCCAAAGAGAAGACAATGTAAAATTGTAAATGAAGAAATGGAAAAAAGGAACAAAAGAAGTTGGCGAATGACGCCCAACCACGTTTCAAACTTATGTGTATATCAAACATTAGCAAATTTATCCTGCCACAAGATTTAATAATTCATATAATATAAATTCATAAATTCAAATATGCTCCATATTGCTCACATCTTATACTTTTGTCCATATATGCATTTTATTATACTTATTATTTGCTTATTCTTTATTATCTCCCTATTATTACATTGCCCAAATTCTCCTTCTCGCCTCTCATTAAATTACCTTTTAGCCCAGTTCTCGTTTCTCTACATTTAAGATTCCATTTGTGAAGGTGTATGATGAAGGTATGTTGAAGCCTTGGAATTGTCGAGGGTGTAAAAATTAAAAGAAGAGAGTTGTCCATTAAGCCCAAAATTGATAAATGGAGGAGAAGTGTCAAAAAGCGGAGGACTGAAGTTATGGCTCGTGAAAGCGTCGAAAGAAAGGGAGATGAGGAAAAAGTGTGTCGGTGTCGAACAACGGGAATCATCATTTCAATCATTTCCAGCCTCAGTCACTCACAGTTTTCCTCTGCGGTCTTCAGTTTGAAGAGAAATCCACGAAACAAAAATAAATGTCAAATATTCTTGAATTAATGTCCAAATGTCCACATGTCTTCTGTTAGTTTTACTCTCATTTGATAATACGTTTATTTATTCCTTTCAAGTGTAATCCCTTTCTGACAAATGCACACGGTTTACTACACACGCTGGATGGGCACGACATGAGCTCATGTTTAAATGTGTTTAAATGTTCATGTTGGTAAGTGGAAGTAAATATATGTAGAAGTAATATCATTGCATGTCTCTGTTTATTATTGGACTCGAGCGCTTTTCACAGGCTTATTATATGGCCCATAGTTATTTTTGCAATTTATGGCATTTATAAAAGGATGTTTTTTGTATTATCGCTTTTGTAATTTATGCATAATACCTTCGTTGGAGATATAACTAGTTTGGAATAAGAACCTGAAGAAATTGTAGAACTTTTATTGCAATTTTTAACTTGAGTGGGTTGAGTGGTTGTTAAATTATGTTGACTTTTCCCATATGCTCTCTGACTATCTTTTTTCTCTTCATGATGCCGTCAGCGCATTCATTTTTATTTAAGATATCGAATGTTTTGACATGAAGAAATGCAAAAGTTGGGAATTCTTTCAAATGGTCAATTCATATAAAATGTTTGTAAAACCAATTGGAGTTTCAACGCCGACTAACATTACGATTATTCATATAAATATTTTTATTAATCAATATAAATCATCAATAGTTTAAAGATAAGCGGCCATAATATAGTTTAATATACTCTCTACACTTTACATTGTACTTTAAATGAGTTCAAATTATATTTATTAATTATTTAGAATTAATAATTTTATAAATTATGAAGACTACCAACCGGAATAAATTATCCTAGTTTATCAAATAAAATTACGTGTTAGAAAATGTCCTTTTTGCCAAGTTATTTTTTTAATTTTTTCTTTTATAAGTCTTGTTAGATCACAATTTTAGCAGTTTTATAAGTCTTCTCTGGTGACTCGAGAATCACTCCAATTTTACCAAATGAGTTCTAATATAAACATTGACTTCATTTAAAGGGACATAGGGGAGAGTGGCATTAATAATAAAGGGTCTAGATTTCTAAGAAAAACGACCCAAATATAGGAAATTCGACTGACAGAGGGCCACTTACAAATGAGGTAAATAGGAATGTAAATATGTAGCTTGTAGATTTCTATTTATAAGTTTATTTAAACCATACCAAGGTAGGTATACATATTGCACATATTTGTACATAACTAAAATAACTATACACGTGGTACATTTATGTACCTACTCTCATTCTCATTAGCTTTAACTGTATACAACATAAATGTTAATAATGATATATAGGGTCTGTACACAAATTGTCATTTTGCAATTATTAGTAGAAAAATAAGCTACAGATATGATATATGATTGTAATTTTCCATTTGTTTCAATAAAATATTATTTTTAATTATTTTAATAATAATAACTTTAATAGCATACATTCCACCTACTCATGTTTGTTTAAATTTATAAACTTTTCTTTATTTTAAAAGTTTTTATTATTCCAATTCCAAGCAAAATATCAGTATTCACAACTCGTTCAGTCCACATAGTTAAAAACTACAGCGCTTAAGAAAGCCCTTCCATTAATTAACCATACACTGAATAGTAAGTTCACATTTTATTTTTTTATTATAAATTCTGTACATATCTCAATATTGTATTTAAACCATATTGTAGACCTTCTGCCTTCTTATTCTAATCTTGTATATCACCACATATATATTTAAGTTCATAATGACAAGTAGTCTGTGTACTTAATTGTAATCGTAGTTAGTTAACGAGAAACTTTCTTTCGCCCATCCAACTTCACAGCCATTTAATGTATTTGGACATGTAAGCTCAAAAGCATCATTGTAGACTTGTAGAGACACTAATTACTCCTAATTATACAGAGGGATAAATAGAAAATTAAATTCCTCCTTTCAACTCTCGTCCTAAAAAGGAATTCAATCGCTGGCCAAATGATAATTTTATTCTCAACAAACAATATTCGAGGGCAAAAAACGAATAGAAATAATAAAATCGTTTAATTGAATTGCACTTAATGTATTATAAGGCCCAAATTGAAACAAAGGTTAGTTAGGTTTTTATTTAGCTTTTATTTTTTCCCTTCAGCCGCCTTCTTTTCCTTCTCATTCTCCGCCCAACCACGTCTTTGGATCTCTGACTCAGATACTCCGAGGAAAAAGAGGAATAAATAGATAATGTAGCATTTATATAGATTTTGTATAGATTCAAGGGATTCGACTGATTCAAGGAAGGAAATTTAATACAAGGTTCAATCAACAAAAAAGTCCAACTTCTAATAGAACTCCTCCACGCAATTAGCAGCCTCAATTGAGGTGTGTGCTGTCCGTCTCATTTTATACCTTTAATTTATACCTTTTATATACATGAACAGATTGTAAATAAATGTAGAGACAAGGAGTAGTAAAACTAATGGTAAAGAGAATGCTCAGAATTCAAAGAATAATGCACAGGGTGATGGTAAGGATAATGCAGAGTGATGCAAATCGAATGGGAGTATTATAATGCAAAGTAAGTAAGACGTATAGCTTCGTATATCTGGTCTTAAAGTGAAGGATAAATAGGAGAAGACATTGATTGGTATTTTGAATCCTGGTTCTTCTTTGAGGACACAAGGTGTGACCAAAGGAAACTCGAACTCAAATGCTTCACAGATCTCTACCAAGTCCACCGCAAGAACAAGAAAATTGGGTTTAGAGCTAAAAAGTCTGAGATTTGAGTTCAGGATAAATTATTTATCAGGAGGAGTTACTTCACAGTTAACAATTCCCCTCGTGTACATTATTATTATGCATCCACTTTACACACCCCAATACATTTCGCACACTCTCGGGCAATATCCACTTTAAAGTCAATCCCATATATTCCAATATGTTAAGCCACATCAACCAATATGGGTTCAACCAACGTAGCAGATCTTTATTTAATGACTCAAAAATCGAGTTTGCACAAGGGTTTATGGCAAAGATCCCGATGGAAAAGATGAGGAAAAGATGGAACGGCTGGGCATTTACTCCCATGCATTTTGCCGTTTACTCCCAATTCATTTCCATTTACTCCTAATGTTATTCTTGTTCTTTGAATCTCTTCCGTAGTAAAATGAGTCAAAGACGGCTTCAAATGGTTCTTACCGTATTTTACTAAGGTTTAAAAAGGGTTCTCCTTTTATGTCCCATTATTACTAGAATTAAATCCTCCCTTAGAACTTCCAGATCTGCACTCTCATTGTTATTTAGTAAACGTGGAGGTAAAGTGGGGAGAGACGTTCCTATTTATTTTCAGTGGGAACGTATTTGACTCTCAGTCAATGCAAAAATGGCCCAAAGACTCTGCATGTCCATTGTTTGGTCTTTTGGGGGGAGCTGAGGGTGTTTTAAAGAACTGTAATCGTCCATACAGCCCCAGCTCTGAATAATGAATAAAATCGCCATGAATGGGGAAAATAGGATGAGATGTACAAAGTCGGTATAGTGTATAGATCTAATCACAAAGTATATTATATCTCTATATAAAATCATATAGAGATCCATACATAGCATATAAAGTTTAAAAAAATGCATTAAATGTCAATAAAATATATTTTGCTTAAAAATCTAAAAATACTCATATATGTTAATATACGAGTATTAAATTGACAAGTTCTGTCAAGTCAAGTATTAAATTATAAAGTATTTAAATTATGGTATTTGGTAAATCGACAGGTTTTAAATCATAAATATATCGAGTTTCGAGTCATTTCAGTATAGTGAGAGATTTAAGGGGATTTAAGGGGAGGATTATCCATTAAAATAGTGAAAATGCGTCTCTGTGAGATAAAGAGGAGGAAACGGGAGTTGGGGTTCTTGTTCAATTCCAAACGCCGCAGCTGCACCGTCGTTGTAAAAAGGCAGGGGGTTGAAGAGGGAAATCCTTGGTCGCTGCATCGTTGAGGCTTCTCTTTTCCCATTAAACCTATCTCTTTATTTGTCCCCTTGTGGGGACGGGGGAATTTAATCGTGGGAAGTGGGCTGTGTGGGCCGAGGGGTTGTCCTCGTTCTCCTCTGATGGTCCTGAGGTGAGCCATCTGGCTCTCCCATGGGGAAGCCTCCGTTCTTTTAGTCGAAGAGAGCAGACGGAGAGAAGGGAACCTCCGTCGACCCTCGAGGTCACCTTGTCCAATTAAGAAATGTGAAAGGGGCAGGGTTGAAGGGATGGCTGGAAGGGTCGTCTACGACCCCTCACAAGACACTCCGCCGTCCTCGGGAAACAAGGTGAGGTCGAATTTTGACCAATTTCCAATTTCCTCAGCCTTCGAATCCTCCAAGGATTCAAACCCAGTTCTTAATTGCGAAGACGGGAATTGGGGTTTGGGAGTTAGTGGGAAGGGAGTTGGGCCCGATTGGGATCGGGAATTGTAAGGGAGATAGTAAGGGCCCATGGGCCATCGAGTCCATCGGTCCTCGAGATCATGGGAGTGTGGAAACAGTATTTGGCAATGGGCTAACCTACTTCCTCACTCATGCAAGAGAGAAACCTTACATGAAGGGAAAAAAGTGCAAAAAATAGTTAGCAATTATCCCTTCGACGTAACCGTTCTCTCCGACCAAATTACCAATTTTCCGACTTTGTAATTACCTTCGTTTTATTGATTTTTAAGGATGAACCTTGGGTCTCGATGGACTTTCTCCAGATACTCATCCACCAACATGCAAAAACACTAGTCGCCATCCAGGTAAAAACGAAATAAAACTTATCTAATTACTAATTAACTACTAAATATTATTATACTACCTTTTAAATGATTATTTAATTATCCTTAAATAACATAATAATGTAATTTTGTTATAATTTAATTTTAAAATCGTACAAACCATTTATTTAAAATTAATTTTTTCTTAAATTAGTTAATATAAAAAGATGTGTTCTTTTTCCTCCTATTATAACTTGACAAAATTTAATTCTTTAAAATTACATTTTTTGATAAGATATTTATACGAAATTCAATAAATAATCCATTTTTTCACGATTATAAATATTAATTTCGATTTGTATTTGTATTTAAAAGGACCTAAGCAGAGAAGTTGAAGATCTGAAAGAGTTCAAGACGCGAGTCCTGGAACGAGATGAGGGCGGCAAAGGCGTTTTTTGTTCCCCCTCCCCTGTCAGCGTCCAGAAACAGCTGGCTGACTCGGGGTTCTCGACGGAAACACGGAGCCCCGACGAGGACCCCCTTTATTCTCTCCTGGAGCTCCTCGAGTCAAAAGTGGTCCGGATGTCCGGAACGGGCCCGCGAGACTGGCGAAGAGATTTGGGAAAACTCGACTCGATCCTCGCCCTCGCGAACAGTCACCCCGTAGCCATGGACCGAGATAAGGTCCGGGCGATCTTAAGGGAAGGAAATCCTTTAGAACTCCAGCGACAGCTCCTATACGCTCTCGCCAAAGTTGAATTCCTTTCTCATACGGATCCTCCGGAACCTTCGCCCCTCGACCTGGCAGCCGAGCTGGCTCGGAAAGATATCGAGCTAGAAGGAACCAAAGCTCGTCTTCGCATCCTTGAAAAAAGTAGCATTGTCGCTGATCCCCCGACTGTAATTAACTCCAGTAGTTTAAGTTCCCCAAGTGCCGTGATCCTCAGCGGTCCTCCCTCCGTCCCACGTGCCCTTCCTCGAAGGCTTAAAAACCCGAGGGCCGAACCTGAAGGAACTGCTGGGCCCAGTGGGCCACCTGAGTGTGATAAACGAAGAGTGTCTTGTGGGGAAACGCCGATTGTGGTGACCTCGAGTCGGCAGAGACCGTCTAGGTCGGGAAGTCCTGAAGAGAGCAAATCCGAAGGGCGGTCGCCACGATCTTCCTTAAGTTCCAATAAATCCTTCATTCCGATCGCCATCAGCCGACTGAAGAAGGCTGACGAAGCGACTCAACAGCAACAGCGTGGTGGCGGAACTGGGAGACAAGGACGCTTGTGGTACCAGTGGTTCAATTGAATCTCATATTTTTCTACCCAGCAGCGTCTTCTCGTGATATTTAAACCCCGCAGCTACCTAACAAGTCCTATTCTAATCGCAACTTGATTCATCGTGTACCTTGTCTCAGATATTTCACACGGATAAATAGACAATTATTATTTTACTTCATTTTCACGGTTTATTAAATGTTATTATTATAATAAACGACACTTTTATAATTATGCAGATCTATTGTGAATTCATTTGGGCTTCATCAACCATGAAATTGGCACTAAGTAATTATGATTTGCAAGTACAATTTTCTTTTTACACAATGACATAATTTTTGAATATTTTTATTTTAATTGAACATTTTAAGCATCATTTAAACATGGATTTTCTTAATAAGTATATGATTTTTAAAAATTAAATACTCCAATAACTAAATAATCTGGACTTAATGTTAAAAACAACAATTCGAATTTCGAATTATTCATAAACGAATACTTTAATTCTAAAATTATCGAATAATTGATATTTATACTAATTGGTAGGATTTTGCTTTCATTGCGTTACACATAAAATTTAAACGATTTTAAAATTATTTTAAACTTGTTCGGGAAATCAATTCCCACGATTTAAAAATCTTAAAAGTATATTATAAAATAGGTATTTAAAACATCTTAAAATGGAATTTAAGATTAGAAAAAAATGTCCTACGAAGGTACTATTATGATTTTTGCATTTTCCAATTATTACATAGTTCGAGATAAAACATGGATAACATTATAGTTAGTAAAGAGCCACAACCTTAATAATTTACATTATGAAGTGTGAGGGATAAGAGTCATAAAGGGTTTAAAAAAGGATTTGAAAAGAAGAAAAAGGTGAGGAGGAAATTTTTGACTATTGGGGTTCTTCAACCTCGAGATCTCTCATCTCTTCATCGGTGGATTTCGGAGCTGTTTCGGCTTCTTCTTCGTCCTCCACCAGCTCTTCTTCCATCAATTTGCGGGCCAACTTCACAGCGTAGTATTCATTATAGTGTGCTTTCCGTTTAGCGTCAAAATGCTTCCGTTTCTCTGTTTAACAATTTTAAAATTAATGTTATTATATAAGGTTAAAACAGTAAAATAAGTTAGTAATTTTATGTAGTGTGAGTTGATTTTAATAAAAATTATGATTTAATCGCCAACTTGAACTTTCATTTTCACTCGTTTAATGTCTGTTTAGGGTTGTAAAAGGTGAGAGCTTATGAAATTAATTACCTTTACATTCTTCACCTTCCGGTTCTTCATCTTCTTCTTCGTCGTCACTGAGTAGTTGGTGTACTTTGAGGGTCGCAGAGGAATCTCCTGCGAGCCGTCGAGCGACGTCATCCTCGTCAAGTCCGTGACATTGACCCTCAGTGTCCTCCCCCTCTTCATAATAGTTAAAAGGCGTCTTTGGCTCTTCGATTTTCATATGCCCATAATCTTTATCTGGTGGGTGGAGGGTTTCTAAAATATTCATCTCGTCGAACTTGGCCGCTTTCCTAATTAGATAATTGACCAATTAGCTTATTAACTCTCATGATTCACTCTCACACGGTCACACCAAGAGTAATTAAATCACACCTCAATTTTTAAAATAGTTTAAAATTTGGCTTAAATTTGGCTTAATTCAGTATAAAAAAGATGAAATGAAATATGAAGTAATTAATAAAAATTGATTAAATTTACCTGGCGGGCTGAGATGAATGATTATCTTCCGAAAGACTCTTTTGGCTCATATGATGAAGATTTGCATGGGAGGAATTAGAAGAATCTTTGGACTCGAAACTCGTACTGGATTTTAAGATCGACTTGATCGGCTTCGTCTGTCCGAGGACGTTGACCATGTTGAAAGCCATACTGGTAATTTAACACCGGGATTTCTCCCGTCTTCGGTTCCCAATTTGACACACCTGAAATTTAAATTGACTCTGGAATCAAAACAAATAAACAAAAAACTCAACAGGCCCAAAAGCTCCCTAAATAATTTAACACACAAATTGAATATTATTGATTCATATGTCGCTGGTTCCAGTCTTTAGTAACACTAGTTTTATCACTTAACCCCAGACCAACGTTTCCCAATATTTTTAATACAAAAAAGCCAACCAACCATTTTTCATTAAATCCACTTTAAATAATTCTATATAACTTTTTTAAAGTTGCATTATTTTTGTCATTAATGTCATTTTCCATTGGGCCATTCTTTTATCTTCATATATTTCATTGTGAGATTATGCAATATTTGCAAATTAATTAATTAATTGCCCAACAATTGATTACCATTAATTAAATTATCTCTCATTACCTATGTAAAAACACTAGTATGTGAGAAATTAACCCGAAGTTCCACTTTTATAGTAAAAATAATTTCATTCAATTTGTCATCATCTCGTCACCTATAATTTCATCACGATGATGCGAAACGCAGGTTGGAATGTAAATTGCATTCACAAAATAAACTCGAACTTGATAGAAATTTCATTCATTTCTCTACTGACTGACTTTTCCCTCGGCCCGTCTGGCCCTTCAAGTTTTAAAACCGGTTATTTCTTATTTTTGCAAGCAAATCACTTTATTAACAAAACCTATTACAACCCAGGAACGAGAAGAACATGTGAGAATTGGCAAATGGAGATCGATTTTTACAAGTCCTATATTACTCAGGTGGATATTACGAAGAGTCGAGTTACCTCAAGAAAATGAAGTCAGAATTAATTGAAAGGATAATTTTCATCAAATTCGTTTCCTCATTTCCCCTCTCTTTCCCATCAATTCAATTTGGGAAGGGAAAATCGATAATTGAACAAAACTTTTCCATTACTTTTTCATTAAACTCACACATGTTGTTCCACCTTGAAGTGAAGTGGAGAATATGCAATTAGGTAACATTTTAGCAATAGCAGTCGCAGAGTAATAAAATTAGAGTGACTTGATTAAAAGTTATTTGAATTCTAAGCTTCTTATAAGCCGGTAGATCAAATAGGAAATTATTCCTTTCGTTCAAGAATTATAAGATTAATTTCATGCATGGAAATCATTAAAAAGAAAGGATTAAAGTTCGAACATTGATAAGGACACAAAATGACACAAATTGTCTTTTCGGCTTTTATCTCCTAATTGTCCTTTTGCCCTTGCGCAAGCAAACAATCGACCAAAATTATACAAAATATATATTAATACATTTCAACTAATAATTACAGATAGATATAATATCTTGTAAAATATTTGTAAAATAATATTGTACTTACTATACACTATACTGTAACACATATTTATGTATTTATTATATTTTTCGTTCTGTATATTACTGCACACTCTATATTTTATATGTTTTATATATTGCTGATTAAACTCTTGTATTATTTTTAATGGCCTTTCTCCTTGTTTAATAGTTAGCCCATGAGCACGAGCAACATAAAATAGTCAAAATGCCAAGTCGGTTCATTATTTAATAACGATGCCAAAAAATATACAAAAGTGAATTAAAGACCGAATGCAGAACGTGTAAAAAATATCTAAACCACTTGCATTAAAAGGATTATTAAAGAGGTAATGAATTCACATTGCTCGGCATTGAGCATGAGAATTTATTTTCTTAATCTTTTTATTCTAATTTGATTACCCCTGAGCTGATGGCCGAAAGTGAGGATATTGGGGCTTATTATTATTAAGGCTCATATTGTCACTCCGTTGTCATCCCACGAGAATGTCATTTGGAGAGATTATAATTGAGGAAACTTCTCTGTCTCTGTGGAAGATGAAGGGAACACTCGGCAGGAAAGAAGAGGAGAAGCGAGTGAGTTATAAAAGGGAGAAAGAGAAAGTCAATTAGAAGATTTGACTTTAATTTGAAAATCATGTTCGACTCCTTGTGGAAGTGTGTCAGGGGAGGAGAAAAACGCTAATCCACGCCAATGCCCCTCCGTTCTCATAATGCAATTGGGGTAAAAATGAATTTGGGAATTGGGAAAGCTAAATAAAATTCACGACTCAATTTGAATCTCATGGGAGGAATTGGTTCGTTCTGTCTTAATCAACTGATCCTTTATAATAAAATGTCTGATTATGCAGATAATCTTTACATGGAGAAGGTTTATAATGGCAATTATGACAAACACTTTTGCTCTTCTTTGGATGATTATCTTATTCAATAAGGACAATGAAGACCTTTATCTAACTCAATTCATCTTATCTTATGGATCAGAAAATCTCAAATCCAAACATGAACTTCGAGACATAATTAACTAAACAATAAGTATCTAACACATCAACTAAAGTAGATTACAGCAGACACTGGAATAGACAGATTACAACAAACAAACATAAATTCAAATCTATTTAATTATTTAACTGAAATTTGTTAATTATAGAAAATAAATAATATTTTACATGAACCCATTGTAAATAGTGAGCTGTAAATGAAACAATAACGAGAATGTGTATTTGATAATCTTTTGTATATTTAAGGACTTCCATGAAATGTTCGGTTTAGGATCAACCCGTTGAACTCTTTACTTTTATTATCACTTTAACTATTCAAGCATTCCAAATATTTAAACTAATTTAAGTTAGCCGGATTGGAAATAGCACAGGAACAATGAACCATATTATCATTCATCTTTAACTGTGTCAATATGACATTTAAAAAGAATATTTAAAGACAATGAGATAAAAATTGGAAGAAGGGTAAAAAGGAATAATGGAAAATGATTTTCTCATTTGTTCCAAATCATCCAGGATGAACTTAAAGCTTTTGCTCTTAATTGTAGCCAATGTTTTGATAGGATATGGAGCTGAAATTGGTCAAACTGGACTTCGAAATTTTGACGGGTAATTCATTACGATTTTATTTTATTTATTAAATTATCATAGACTTTGAATTCTTATATAAAAGTTTCAAATGGATCGTTAAGCCATTACTTTATTAAATTTAAAAAATATATAACTCTTAGATATAAAGTTCATCGAGTCAAAATCGATTCAGAAGATCAGCTAAAAGAATTAAAAAGGATCCAAGCAGAAGAAGATTTTGATTTCTGGAGCGACCCTCGACCAAATGGGTTCACAGACATCATGGCCAGCCCTCAACAAACCCAAGAACTCGAAAAGATCTTTACGAGGCTCCAAATCTCATCTTCTATCATGGTGGACAACGTTGAAAAGTAGGTCTAAATAAAACAATACTGTTCAATTGTGAAAACTTAGCGGGAACTGAATGCTAATTGACATTCCCAAATTACAGGCTGGTTGAAGATGAGCGAGAAGCCACGAAAAAAGTTGAATTAAGGCAGGAACGTGGGATGAACTGGAATACATATCAACCCCATGATACAGTAAACACATTTATAATCCCATATTTATTCCCCATATATGACACACTTGATGAAGATTGTTATTCCGTGCCTGTTAATAAAATAATATTATTTATATGCTAATCACATTATAAATTATCTTACATTCATTTAATGTTTAATGAATTATTTATTAATTTTTTAAATATAAATTACTCTGTAAATTATTATCAGATTTTTTTCTTCGAATATTTGCATGTTATTACATTACTTATAAAAATAAAGTATAATATTAATTTTTAATTTATTATGTTATTCTTAAAAAATTCTTTTTTAGATAAATTCATGGATGGATTCTTTAGCTGCTTCAAATTCCTTCGTCAAAGTTGAAACCATTGGAAAAACTACAAATGGAAGGGAAATCAAAGTGATCAAAATCTCAACGGGAGAAAACAAACCGTTGGTTTTAATAGACGGAGGTAAAATGGCAAGATAGGAAATTGCCTTTATAAAATTGCCCATTGTTCGAACGTTCGCACCTAAATGGAAATAACAATTTTAATTGTAATTATAAAAAAGTGCCATTTTAATGTTTTGTAGCTTTCCATGCCAGAGAATGGATCGGCCCAGCGTTTACAACTTACTGTATTAACGAGCTTGTGAACAACAAGGCCCAATATTCCTCAATGTTAAACGATTACGATTTTCATATCATTCCTGTGCTGAATGCTGACGGGTATGAATATAGCAGAACAACCGATCGAATGTGGAGGAAAACCCGATCAAATCATGCAAATAAAGACAAAAGGAAATGTTTCGGGGTTGATCCGAATAGGAATTTTGGGCATATGTACGGCGGGGCTGGAACAAGCACAGACAAGGTTTATACGCCCTTAATTTATTTTAATTAATAATTAATTGTAGATTCAATTCAATTAGATGCATACAATTGCACTTAAGTAAAACTGATAATTTTTGTATTTGATGACTTTTTGTTTTTAGTGTTCTGAAATCTACCGAGGTCCAAATGCATTTTCTGAACCAGAAACTCAAGCATTGCGAGATTACGTTTTAGCTCATCAAGACAATCTCAAAGCTTATGTTACCATTCACTCGTTAGTTTAACAATTCACACTTTTTTATTCCTATAATTGATAGTTTTAATAAGAATTTAAGCATTATGGCCCAACTACAATATTTTAAACTATAATTGGTATAATTGAAGATATGCTCTTTTACATTATCAAATAACATTATGTTTACTTATAAACTGTATAACATGAAGGTAAGAACTAATGTTCAAATGTGCAACAAGTAACTATTATTTGTACAGGTATGGGCAATACTGGCTCACTCCTTGGGGTTACACATCCGATCTGCCCAGCGACTATGAAGAGCTTGTATTTAACAATTAAGCTTAATTAAACCATTTGATAACTTGTGAAAGTTAAAGACTTAAAGAATGACTGATGATTGTGTAGGAGAGAGTAGGGCGGGAGTCATGTAACACACTCAACTCGTTTTACGGCTCTACATTTACCTTAGGATCATCAACGAACGTCCTTTGTAAGTTCTTTTTATTATCAAGTGCAGAGCGTGGATAATGAACCTCAGGGTGAATTCCATTTAGAATCCTCAAATTAGCTCTTCGCTACGACGAGATCGTAAAATGAACAATGTTTGGATTTGCATAGGTAGTTAGAATTCATTTTAATTCTTTTTCACAGATTCAGCAGCTGGAGGAAGTGACGATTGGGCTTATTCGGTCATGCTGAACAGAAAGAATGGAATGCGTGGATATTCATACACCATTGAAATGAGGGACACTGGGAAACACGGGTTTGTTCTCCCGCCCGAACAAATCATTCCAGCGTCGGAGGAAACTTGGGCAGCGATTCAAACAATGTGCAAGGAAATGAAATAATTTTTCAAGACCATCTTTTGAATTCATTGTTATTACTATTTATTTTTACTATCTATTCACTTTTATTTAAAATTGACACATTCGCTTTTTAATCAGAATAAACATCTTATTTGAAAATTATAAAACAGAATAGAATTTTAATTATTTTACATTTATCATCATTTTTATCGATTTAATATGATTTAATACAAAATAAAACGGACTGCCACCAAATGAATTTTTATTGTTCAGCTTTCCCTTATTTTTCTCATTTGAGAGTTGGAGAATAAAAAGTGTATGTATGTTTGACACGGCGTTGAAGCATTCAGAATAACGCAATTTCATATTTTATGTTTTTAAGTGTCATTTATGTCCACATGTAGGATCCTTCCAAGTGGAGAAATGTACAAGATGTAAAAGGCGGAAAAGAGGAGTTTGGGGTCGTAAAAGCAAAGGAGTAAAATGATAATGGGCATCTGGTAATTTAGACAAATAAAAGGATATTTGGTCCACGTAGCCGTAAAAACATTCCTCCCTACGCATCGGCGGAAGTTCAAAGTTAGAAAAGTGTAACTCATTTAGGTGTAATTAAACCAAAGGGGGATTTGGGAAGAATCGTAAAAGGGAGATTTGGGCGAGGCATCGAAGCGAAGCTTTTGCTTTCCCAAGCTTTGCCTATTCAATCCAAACTCCAAGACTTTGAACAAAAGGTTCAATGGTGAGCTTGCGGTTGGAAATTAATAGCTCAGTGATTGGGAGAATCCATAAAAGTGTCCAAAAAAAGGAAAGTTAATTTTGAAGAAATGTATTTGAAAATGAGAACTCATTCGGAATTGGGATAAAACTGGGGCGAGGAGAAAAAAATTCTTTTTCGCCCATGACTTTGCAAAATGCATACAAAGTGCAAAATCCACTTTGACGGTTTTGCCACAATCCAATGTGAGGAGTTTCCACAATTACGGCCACTTTTATGTAAAGGGTTGATGGGAAGAAGGTCAATAATTAACATTTTTAAATCCCACTCAAATCTTTTATGGAATCAACGTGTTAAACTTGAAAGATAAACCACATAAAAAATAACATCTAAAATATTATTTCATAGAATGTTTACCAATCAACTTGGCATATACAATAATCATTCGTATATCAGTACTTAGTGCTCTACTATACTTACATAGTATCAATAATACTCGTAAAAAGGTCTTTAACGTTTTCAAAAACATTCTTCAAAATAATAAATGGTGAATTTAATGATGTGTGTGATTGAATAAAGACAGATTGGGAAATGAGGGTTTTCCAACAATTTGATTGATTTATTGAAAATATTAAAGATTAGCTTTTTAGCAAAATAAGATTAAAATTTCAATTGGTTGTCAATTTATTATTTGTTAGATAAAATGGATTGAGTATTATGTATTTCGATAAAATTCATTTCACAAACAGTGTGTAGTTGTATTAGTATATATTTATCTTATTAGGTATACATTTTCTATTCAATTTTATTTGTAAAAAATGAAATAGTGAATAATTAACAGATTACAGATGATCAGATGATGATCTATTAAGGAGAATACTAAATTATAGTTTCTTTTCAACTGTTAAATGTTAATAACACTAAGGATTGAAACTAATCTATTATTCATTATTTCAATTTTTTATTAGATGTTTAAAAACGGTAATCAATCAATAGAGTTGACCTTAAATATTTTACTACATAATCACCAACTGACTTGAAATCAACACTCGATTCACTCAAACTCAATGGATTTTGGATTAAACCATAACTAACATGACTTGAAGATTAGATATAAAAAATTGTATAAAAGATGAATTTGAGATTTATTGACTTCGTATATCAAAATGAAGGTTGGGATTTTGGTGTTGGCCCTCGCGGCTTTGGCTCTTGGAGCAGAAATTGGAGTAGAAAATGTCACCCATTTTTACGGGTAAAATTAAAATTTTGGAATATTAAACTTAATTAAATGAACATTAATTGTAAATAAAATATGTAAAATATAAACAAATAATAATATTGATATTTTATTTCAGACACAAAGTGTACAAAATTTCCGTCAAGAATGAAGCAGATTTCAATGCCATTGTGAATCTCTACACTGAAGATCATTATGATTTCTGGACCGAGCCAACCAGGGAGGGATTCGTTGACATACGAGTCACACAAGAACAAAATGAAGAGTTCCAACAATTCCTTTCTCAAAACAAATTGAACTTTTCCGTTATGATTGAAGATGTTGAATTGTAAAAAAACCGAATCATTTAATCTATTTTATAAACATTATTAATTAATTAATTACTAATCCATTGATTTGACTTTTAGATTGGTTGCACAGCAAAGACTTGAGGAGAAGATTGCTCATGCTAGAAATGGACGTGCTATGGAATGGACTTCTTACCATGATCATACAGATGTATTACGCTTTTTCATTTTTATATTATTTCCAACCAAATTCAATTAAAAATTTCAATTATTTTTATTTATCACATTTATGATTTTATTCAAAGATGCTCGAATGGTTGGACAGCGTCGCCGCCGCTCATCCAGATCTTGCTGAAGTTTTCTCCATTGGAAAGAGCGAGGAAGGAAGAGATTTGAAAATGATCAAAATCTCAAAGGGAGGATCAAATAACAAGAAGCACATGTTCATCGATGCTAGTAAGATTAATTTTTACATTATGTTATGATACAAAAGTCAATCCTTACTAAATATTAATCACATTAAAGCTAAAAGATAGCCAAATAGAAGCAGAATAACTATACCGTATATTAAATTAATCAAATAATATATTTAAACAGTGTTCCATGCCCGAGAATGGATTACCGCCGCCACACTCACATGGATTGTCAACGAATTCACCAACAATGCCGCTGCCCACAGTGACGTTTTGGACCATGTTGATTTTTACATCTTGCCCTGTGTCAACCCCGACGGATACATGTGGTCAAGGAACACCAACCGAATGTGGAGAAAAACGAGGAAAAATCACAACTCCCCATTGAACTGCATTGGAACTGACCCGAACAGAAATCACGATCAGGATTGGTCCGCACCAGGAGCCTCAAACGACAAATGCTCAGATACTTATCATGGCCCAACTGTTTGGTCCGAACCCGAAACTGAAGCTATCCGTAAATACATGACCGAATCTGGAATCGTATGGGATTCTTACATTACCATTCACTCATATGGACAATGGTGGTTGACTCCTTGGGGAGCGACAACCGTTTTGCCACCACATTACACTGAAATGGTAATTGGAAATGATTATAATTATTTAACATAATTAAAATTAAAATTAAGAATTTTACATTTATTCAAATATTTGTAAATAATCACCTATAATTTATTGTTTAATTTATTTTCAAATTAACAGTACGATGAAGGAGTTGCTGCCACAAATGCCCTTAGAGCATTATACGGAACAGCTTACACTGTTGGAGCAACTTCAAGACTTTTGTGTAAGTTGAGAAATAATTAAAAATTAAACTGACAAAATTAAATGACAATACAGGAAAATACTATATAAAATCAATATTAAATAATTATTAAAATGAACTTATTAAATTATTAGACTTGGCATCTGGTGGAAGTGCTGACTGGGCTTATGGGAAATTGGGAATCACCTATTCCTACACCATGGAACTCCGTGACAAAGGAGCATTCGGATTCCTTTTGCCACCAGCACAGATCCTCCCAACAGCTCAAGAAAGCATTCTCGCTATTAAACACGTCGCCAGACACATTGCTGGTCAACCACATAATTAATTCCAACTCAATTTTAATATTCAAATAAAAAATTTTCACAAACAATAAATTTAATAAACTCATGTTGAAGATAATCTGAAACTTATTCAACTATCAGTTGTAATCACTCATTATATATCCATAATTCCATTGAAATCTTTGAATCTTATCACAATTAGTTTAACTAAAGAGAAACTTTCAATTATTATATATTTAAACATACCAAATAAATATTAGAATGGTTTGATATTTTGACTCAAGAGTAAAATCTTCTTTCCACGTCATAAATATTCCAGGAAAAATATGTTAATTGTAAACGCAAACACATTTATTTTCCAATAATAATTTTTCAGTAACTACAATATTCAATAAATTAACATATTGCATGAATATTGTGTAAAAGTACCATATTATTTATAAGTACCTATCTCAGCCTATCTGTATATTTTTCATTTAACAATACCATAGGTTTATTTCATTTTAAATCAAAGTACAATGAATCTTTTGCCGCCACAAGAGCCATTAAAGACTATACGGAACCAATTATATCGCTGGAGCAACTTCTAAGCTTTTATGCAATTAAAGAAAATTTTAAAATTGGGATACCTACTCTACAAAATACCATACAAACTTTCCACTTAATAAGTAAACATAGGGATAATGAATATCATATGGAAATCCTTAGAATGGGAAATTAGGAATCAGTTATTCCTACACCATGGTACTCCGTGATAAAGGATCTTTTGGGTTCCTTTTGCCACCAGCACAAATCATCCGAACTTCTCAAGAATGCTTTGAAGTCGCTTAGCACATTGCTGGTCTCTCACATAATTAATTACAAAACCACTTGTTAACCTTAAACGTTTTTAATATGTTAGATATATCTGTACTAAATACCATATTTTTTGATTAGTAATTATGGCCATAATCTAATTTAATTGTTCGAAAACCATAAAGAAATGATTAATTTACATTTAAATGATATTATAAGTAGAATAAAAGATATCACAATTTTTGATTAAAATAATCCTCTTTAGCTTTCGATTGTCTGATTAACTTTATCAATTGACTCACTGTATGCTCACAATATTTCACAATTATAATCGTATTTCGTTGTTTGGAATTGTAATTTAAAAAATTTGGCAATATTTAATAATAATGAAATTACTAGTTTTGTTCGTTTTTGTAATTTTACAAGCTTTTGTTATCAATGGACTTAAGAGTTACAAAGGGTAAAATATTTAAAATATTTAAAAATGATTATAAAACTTCAATATAGAGATTCTATAATTTAAATATTATATATTATTTTTATAATTGTTACCAATAAAGGTATAAACTATATCAAGTAACAATCAATAATTCTCATCAAAATAAAGGATTAAAAGAGATTTATGAAAATGGTATATATGATTTTTGGACAACACCGCAAAATATTGGCTCCACAGATATTTTGATAAGTGAAAATCAAGAAGAATTTTTTCTTCAATTTCTTCATAAATACAATATCAAGAATGAAATTTTAATTCAAGACCTGGAATCGTAATTTCTTAAAATTAAGTATTTTATATTCAATGATTTATAAGATTTGTATCTTTTAACAAGACAATTCAGTTACATTCGGTTTCAAATTATTTTAGATTGATAGAAAATGAGAGAAATGAAATTAGAAAAAGAAAAACAGAAAAGCCTTTTATGAATTGGGAAAACTATCAAACATATGATGATGTAAGTACTTAAAATAAAATAAATTAAACTAATTGTTAGATTCGTTTAAATATAAATTATTGTATCCTAGCTTGGTATTAACTTGGCATTAACAGATTATGATTTGGATCGACGAATTGGTAAATCAATACAGAACCATAGCGTCTATTGAGATCATAGGGAAAAGCACAGAAGGAAGAGATTTGAAATTGGTGAAAATTTCTGCACCTAAAATGCCTGGATTGGAAAACAAGAAATCCATTTTTATTGACGGAGGTTAAAATCAAAATTCATATATCAAATTAAACTCTAAAATATAATTTGAGTAATTAAAATTAGTACAAGGTGCCTATTTGCCTACATTATTAAATTAACAAAAACTTAATTGCCAATTAAATTATTGATTTCATATAATCTGAAGGGTTTCACGCTCGGGAATGGATTTCTCCAGCATTCGTCACATACGTTTTGAATGAACTCTTGACCAATTCTCATCTATATATGGAATATTTGGACAAAATTGATTTTTATATTCTTCCAATTGTCAATCCCGATGGGTATTTATTTATAAAATTAATAACAATTTCCATATTTACCTGTGATTTATATTATTTCACAATATTATTTGTTAGAACTTTCATTAATTGCTTTTATATATTACCTAGATATTATTATACTCATACTAACGATAGAAATTGGAGGAAAACTCGGTCCAAACATGACACAGAAGGAACATGCTTTGGAGTAGATCCAAATAGGAATTTTGGATTTCATTTCGGTGGTGCTGGAACAAGCGACGATAAAGTGCATTGAAAATTGAAACAATATAAATTATAATATTTTTAATCATTTCAGTTTTAATAATTTTCATAAATTACAGTGCAACGATATTTATCGAGGTCCAAGGTTCTTTTATAGTCTTTTAAAGTTCAAATCTATAACAAATTATTTCACTAAATAATAACTTTTATTCAATTTTTTATTCTCAAGTGCGTTTTCCGAACCAGAAACAAAAGCATTAAGTGACTATTTGTTGAGCGAGGGAAAAACTGCTAATTTTTCAAGTTATTTGACAGTACATAGTTATGGACAAGTAAATAAAAAATACATATGATAATTATAAGCACTTAATAAATTATAAATACAGATACAATATAAATATTAATGTATCGCTTTCACTAATTAAATTGAATCGTTCATTCATCTTTCAAGATGTGGCTGATTCCATACGGATACACTTCTGGTTTTCCTAAAGACTTTTTAGAATTGGTTAGTTACTCACATATTTTTAATTGATTAATTATTTTTAACATTGAGAATTTGATTTAAACTTGATTTAAATTTGATTTTAAGTTTATAATCTATTTTTTAAAGGTTAGGCTTGAGTTTGAAATAACCGCAAATAATTTCCATGGATTTAGATACAAATGAATAAGCGGTTGTTTCAAACTCAAGCCTAACCTTTGGAAAAATAGACTATAGGGTCATTCTGTTATTTTTGTGAAATAAAAACTCCGACAATGTCGCATATTTCCCCAAAACTTAAAATCTGCGCACAGGGTTCCCGTACCATAAACTTTCATTCTTTTTATTCATTTATTTCCTTTTATACTTTATGGGCATAAATCCCATCATTCATTCATTTCTTATATATTTAAGTGCTAAAATTTAAGGGAATTTATTGAGTAAATTCAGCGATCATGCAAGTATATATCTATTCTAGTCATTAGGATATTTTAGTTAGTAAATTAGTTATTAAGCATTTGTCATTTTTCTAGTCATTAGCATTATTTGTAGAATTGGATTTTTAACATTTAATAGTCAAAATACTAGTCATTAGGA